>JAOEHX010009452.1:0-11702 GCA_025448015.1 Bolborhynchus lineola | reverse complement strand
ACCTGACCCAAACTGACCAAAGAGGTATTCCATACCACAGCACATCATGCCCACTATGTAAACTGGGGGCAGTTACCCAGAAGGGTTTGATCACTGCTCGGGTCGGGCTGAGTATCGGTCGGTGGGTGGTGAGCACTTGTATTCTCTTCCCTTGTTATTTCCCTTATCATTATTATTGTTGGTGGTAGCAGCAGTGGTTTGTGTTACACCTCAGTTACTGGACTGTTCTTATCTCAACCCATGGGAGTAACATTCTTTCGATTCTCCTTCCCATCCCTCCGGGATCGGGAGGGAGGAAGGATGGGTGAACGGCTGCGTGGTGCTGAGTTACCAGCTGGGCTTAAACCACAACAACTTGTTTTTTTAAACCAAGGTAATGATAAGCACGTAAAGCCAAAGCCTCAATTAGAATCTGATGGAGCAAAAGCAGAAATAAAGAGACTGAGAAGCTCAGACTTTAGTCTGCTCTACAGGAAGGAGATATTAATAGCCATGTATCACTTGCATAGCTTCATAGTAAAGTAAGTTTTCATTACTCTCCGTCATTAAAGGCAGTGACAGTTTTTTTTGTTCTGTCGTTAGTAATTCCTGTAACAACATCATCTTGCTGTCTTCATACAGTGTGCTGACAACTGCAAGTAACCTGTTGCTCAATAACAAAGAGATACTGGAGAACAAAAGATGCATTTTGCAGGAAGTTATTTTCCACATGCTAAAAGCTGAGGCTTCCTCTCCAGATAATGGGTTCAGAAGATTTGCCTTTCTGGGTTTTCTCATAACCTCTGGGTATCTCTAAAAAGATAACAGAGAGGATGTTTTCTCAAGGTCCCTCTCAGAAGTCACTTTGGTCTTTATCTAGTATTTCTTTTTCCTCATCAAAACCTGTTATAGGGGCATTTAACTGCCTTTCTTTCCTTGATGAGATCTTGTCTAGCCTTCCGCTGCTGCCTAGATTATGCAATGTAAGTGTGTTTCACATAAATCCCAGAATAAAATAGCATTAACAGCAGCAGGTCCTTAAGGGAACAGAAAGGATGGTGTACCTGGATGTAGCTGATTGGGCACAGGTGGCAGATATCTTTAAACTTCATGATCCAGTCCCCCCAAATGCCCACTGAGAATAAATGAACAAAGCAATAATGAAAATAATCTGTTCCATTAGAAATTATTCTTATTTTGCATATGTGTAGGAAGGACAGGCAGAGATGAGTAGCAGGAAAACTGCTTCTCCCTCAGAAAGCACCAACAGCATCTTAAGAAAGCTATAAATATAGTCAGTACTCCAAAGATGCAGAAATGACAATCCATTCAAGTTGGATATGGCATACTGAAGAACTGGCTTTATTTCCCCAGGGAGCCAGGAGTGCTTCCCTGTAAATAACAGAGAGGAACCCACATTTGCAGAATGCTCTTGGAGCAGCCCACAGTGAAATCTAGCATCAACTCCACAAGGTAATCCAGGAGGTCTGTGTATCACTGCCTCTTCTACCAGCTGTCACTTGAGGGGAATGAGCTCCCATCTTTGCAGATTCCAGATCCATAGCCTGCAGTGGGGAGAATCAGCCCTTAAGGAGAACATGAGAGCAGCGTCTGACCCTGGGCTTGCAGCGATGCCATGCACCACATAGACCGTGCAGGAGAAGTGCACCTCAACCTCCCTGCAGCACTCTTCCAGAGAAGTCCTGAGAATAAATGCCATACTTTTATAAAACTAAGCCGCTGGCTAAGTCCACCCCAGCTCAGAAGCTTCCCAGTTATTTGAGAGGGTGTTAGAATAGGCAAAGCCTTAATAATCCGCACAAGACATGCTGGGAAAGGCCCTGCCATAGTTTTAAGTCGAAGCGCTTTTACTGAAGGCAAGGGACCTGTGGATTCAACCTCAACAAGTTTACCTTACTACTGAGAGCCTCCCATGTAACAGAGCAAAAACACAGAATCAACCAGATTCTGTCAATGAATAATGTTGAAGGGGGTATGTTATTAAAGAAAAGACTTTATATGTTTGCACATGGCCTGATATTTGTCTCCCCTTAATCTAAAAAAATTACATTTGATTCATTAAGTAGACCTGTTCAGATGACTTCAAGAATCAGTAGCATAATATCCATCAGCAGCAAAATGGTTCCATTTGTGTGACAAGACATTATTTAGCATTAAAAATAATTACCCCCCAGAACCACCTCTCACTTCAGGGAGCAGGATGGGATGTACAGATCTGCAGTCATTTGGGTTACAGCACAAGTAATAGAAAAGCTCATTTCTGAGCATATTTTCCCCAGTTTTCTATCTGCATTCTCGCACAGCCTGTGAAATTATTGTAGTCCAGATTTTGCATTATCCTGGCAAGGAGAGTGAAGTTTAGTATTGCTATTGACTTTAAGAGGCACAGTGTTAAAGTGCCTCTTTGCAGGCACTGCAGTAAGTCTGTAAAGAGCTGTAATCATACCCAGCGTTTCTTCCCTTACCTGGAACTAAGAAAGCCTATGTCTTTATGAAAAGCAATTGAAGATTCTCCTTCATGTCAAGCATCTGCTTGCTCAACTAATGCAAAGGCTTTGCCAAAGCCAATGGACTTGCACTGAGTTGGCAGCAGGGAACCAGAGGGAACCACATGTACCTATGGACAAGTATGGTCAACCCCTCTGCTTCTGACAGCAGTATCAACCTGCAGAGGCTACTTCTTTGACCCTTTTTACCAACAGTACATTCATTATAAGGAAGGAATTTGATTATTTTACTAGTACTTAAACTGAAAGTGAGCTCCATGCCACTTCCTGCGACAAGCAATACTCTGCAGCATTGGACTTGGATAATAAAACCTTAAACTCTGATTGCTCCCAGTGCAGCACAGACATAATGCAGAGAGGAACAAGCCAGTAGGAAATATCCAGAAGAAAGCTGTTACTATTAGGCTCTGTTAGTGACTTTAGCATTATGTGGAAAATATATATATATTTAGCATTTGTGTTATGGGGAAGAAAAAAAAATTGAACAGAGGGACCTGAACCAGAGATAGCATATTGGGAGGGACTACCAGCAGAAGGAGTTTGAGGTGGGACAGATCACAATAGACCTTTATAGAATCATGGAATAGTTTGGGTTGAAAGGGACCTTAAAGGTCATCCAGCTCCAACCCCCTGCCATGGGCGGGGACACCTTCCACAAGAGCATAAAGGCAGAGGTACAGGCTGCTGCTCAGGTAGTCTGTAAGGCTTAGGTGGGAATTTGGGATGCCAGTGGAAACTTTGTTTTATACCCCACACTGCTTCTTTGTTTTGTAAGCATGCGCTACTGCCACAGTCAGAGTGTTAAAATATACATGCGTATACATACACATATTCTGTTGTGTGTTTGTACATATGTGCTTATTATATACAGTATATATATATATTTATAGTATATGTATTATACTACAGTGCATAGTAGGCTTGGTATAGTCTGTAGTAGGTTTAGCTCCTGTGTTACATGGGGCAGCTTTATCACTTGTTTTCCTCTTGATTTACTCTGTGCGTGAGTGAGAGGCTCATTGCATGTTGAGCGAGCGGGTGAGCATCAAAAATAATGCAGCACCTGAAGTCCTTGAAAACAGCTCTGTGTTTGCTGCCCTCCACATTTCCTAAGTTGGTCTACCTGGAGCTTGGGAAAGCAGCAAACCCATGTCTGTGAAACAATGGAGCATTACATGCAGGGTAGCAACTTTCAAAGTCTGGGGAAGCTTGCCGTTGTGGTGAGAGGCTTTTGGGGGACTGAACTACACATAGCCTGCTGAATCATGTGAAATGGCCAGATACAGAACAATGTCAGGAGCAAGGGGCGGCTGGTGGCATTGGAAAGGGCAGTCTTGAAGAGATACGTGTTTGGATGCAACTTAACATAGCTTTGTCTCAACACAAGGCAGGACAGGTGTTTTTATGTAAAACCAAATGTCCATGGCCTGATTGGGCAAAACTTTGTAGATGAAAATATAGTTTAAGAACTTCTGTCAGCCTTTGAACATTCAGAAACTACACAAATTTCAGTGTAATTCACAATGGGAAAGGCACCCCAGAGAGGGCCCAGACACCCCAGCACTACTGTCCTTCCTGCATTGCAAAGGGAGAAGTGTATTCTGTATGAGCTGTGTCATGGCTTGCAGAGCATCTTGAAGCATCCCATTGTTACAGCAGCAGAGGATGACTTTGGTGAGCTTCAGACTGAAGGTTACCAAACCTCTCTCCCAGAAGCTTGCATCACCAATATCCTTGACTGATATACTTAGAGTCAGCCACGAGATTGCAGATTCTTTGTACTGCCACATCTGGGTTACAAGCCTCATTTGGAAGTCCCCCAGCACATACAAGTGCCAGCCTCCTGAGTGACCTGGCAAGTGCCCTCTCCATGTGGGCTTTGGGCAGTCTGCTTTCCTGCTTCACCCTCACTACCTATGGACTGTGTAAGGTGTAGGAAGCAGATGCACAAGGCTCCTTGTGCTGCTGACATCTCGCGTGTGCAGGCACGTTTGTGTGCACACAGGGACAGGCTAGGGGCTTGCTGGTGAAGCTCACATAGCTCCTCTGCACTGGCGTGTGCAGTCACACATTAAAACAGGTCCTTGGGGTAAGAACAAGGGGATCAGAGAGGCCCTCCTGTTTGAACAGGATGGGAAATCCTTTGTGTGTTTCCCAAAACCCTGTTTTTCTCCCTTGTGGGTGCTCCTCTCGTGCTTGATCTCTGTTTTGGCTCCCTGAGTACCCGCTTTGGCTTTCTGCTTGTTCTTGAGCGTGAAGCAAGAATTACACGGGGGGAAAGGAGTTCTTCTCATGATATTTGGACAATGTGAATGTGTTTCTGGCAAGATACTTCAAGTACTACAGTACCAGAAAGTTCAATATGTGAGGCCGTGAAGCAGCAGGAAGGGTGAGAGAGGAAGGCAGCTTTTGCATCTTGTCACATCCTTCTGCCGAACTGACAATCTCATCCCAGTGTCAACAGACCTGTAGAGTAAGGTTTCCATTTTCTACCCATTCTGGCCATTGCTGACCTTCTCAGCCCCACCCTTCCTTAATACAAATCACCCTTCTCACCCCTAAGTAAGCCGAAACAACTGAGCCTCAGCTGGTGGCTTGGTGCCCACTTGCTCTTGTTGCCTGTACTGGAGGTAGCAACACCCTCCCACACCTATCAATCAGTCTCACTCCATTACCCAAGCTGAAGTTATATGTGCTGCTAAACACTTCCTTGAAGTCATGCACACAGCTTCCAAAAACCTTTGACTCTGCCAGAAGCATCTAAAACACTCTTGTTTGAAGATAGCATTTTACCAAAATAGTTGAGGGATGTAGGGACACACACAGAGAGCTCAGGCTCAGTTTTATTCACAAAATAGGCATTTTGGTAAGCTTCTCTAAAGGAACACAGAAAAATTTCAGTCTCTTCCTGTGGCTGCTTCTGCCCACAATTACAGAGCTGTAAATCCCACTGATATTAATAGAGCAGTACTTGGCCAAGAGAGGACCGCATGTGCCCAGGGACGTCTGTCCAGGACTAGCGGTGTGTGGCAGGATGGTGCAGAGCTGCATCGCAGCAGCTCTGGGTGCTCAGCCTGTCTTCCAGCTGCAGCTCTTGGTTTGCTGCTGTCACTGGCAAGTCAGGCTGGGTTGTGTTTTGTATTTGTCAGCACCATGGCATGCTGTCTTTGTCTGCCAGGGAACATCATAGCAAAATAGCCCAGTGTTGAGCTGATAACCATGTAGCAGCGAAACTTGATGTAAGGACGTACGGCCATAGAACCAATAGACTGTGTTAGTTATTCCTTCCAAACCAGTAGACTGCGTTAGTTATTCCTTCCAAACAGCACAGCAAAAATCTTGTTTTGATACTGAGCTTTTCATAACCATGTTGTTAGCAATACTACAAATTGCAGTTTAGTGGTTTTTGCTTGTGTCTGTGGCACTAATCTCAGTCTTTGTCCCGCTCCAGTTAATAGGCTGCATTATTGGCAGACAAGGCAGTAAGATAAATGAAATCAGGCAGATGTCAGGAGCGCAGATCAAGATTGCTAATGCCACAGAAGGCTCCGCAGAACGACAAGTTACAATCACAGGATCCCCTGCAAACATCAGCTTAGCACAGTACCTCATTAATGCAAGGTAAGTTTGCTTTGTAAGTGATAATGCTTCTGCAAGATTGCTTTGTCTGCTCTCCAACAACTGTCTGTCCTGGATAGATCTAGAAAGTTGCTTTGCAGTGTCCGTTTTGCATAGTATTACTCAATTCCTAATGATTTGTAAAGCCTGTATCATTAGAAACTGTGTTTGCTGTTGGTTTATTTGGAAAGGAGCTTAATCTGATGCAATTCCGGGTACATACTGAGTGACAAAAGCTGAAAAAATCTGAATATTCATATTAGCATCCACCTAAAATACAGGTGGATAAATGAAATGAAATTACAATCACAGATTCTTTAGAAGAAAATACTTCTCATAGATCCATTTTACTGTCCTAAATGGCAAATATAGTGAAACAGATTGCAACACAGATTTAATTTTCTTACTGGAAATTGCCACTCAGCGTTGGTATCGCACTGACATTTGGTTGCTAAAGAGGAATGGAATTTATTTTTTCAGAGGCAGCATCACAAATTTGTAGAAAGAATTCCCTAATGAGATGGGGTGAGACTGCTGCTTCTCTTCTCGATGCCAGAATGAATGAAAGCACTGGCTGTTTAGCTAAGCCATTGAGATGGCTTAAGTCTCTATCAGTTTGATATGATTATTTAGAAAACTACTGAAATCGATACCACCTTTATTTGCAATTTGTGTGAGAACGTGCGATGGATAATATAGTGCTGTCTCATATAGGTATTTGTAAATGTCAGACCGAGGCAACATGTTGTGGGGAGGGGAGTATCTATGGTTTTTATTGCCTTTTCATTTTTTTTACCCCCAGAATACTGTGATATGGATCAAGCTTTATGTTTGACTATGTTTGCTGTTAAGGTAGTGGAAAGTATGTGATTTATATGGAGGGCTGTACTCATAGCTGGTCTACAGCCTCCTATGGTCCAGCCTCCTCTCCAGCTTAGTTCTGTGGTGCACAACTGCGAGCCACTGTAAATGTCTTAATGGAGGAAAAGGATGTTTGTGTAGTTCTGTGTTACAGCAAACAAAAATACTATTTTCTATAATTAAGTTTGGAAATAGTTTCCTAGGGAAAGCTATATAGAGGGTGGCATCATGAAGCTTAAGATAAGCCATTTCCAGAATCCTAAAACAACCTACAGCTCTTTTGATTTATATTCTTTGTAGCAAATATAAGTCACTTCCATAAGCCCTGTAATCAAATAAAAATGTGTTCCCTCCTTTAACCCTTAAGGATATGTTCTTCTCTTGGTGTTCAGGGATTCCCCACACATCGAGACGAGAATAGACCCCTTCATTTTTAGTTGCACAAACACCATATGGCATGCATCTGGACCTCAGAAGATAACAATTTAAGATCTTCAAGACAGCTAAAGCATGCAAATAATATAATGCACTTATTAATGGAGTTGCATTGAGCTGCTCACCAGTGACAGAAACTCTAGTGAACAAACTTGTTTGACTCACTTTAGAAAAGCCTGTGAACTCTCACACTTCTGTTTATTACTGTTTAATGTTTCTTTCGATGGAATGGGATATATATGAGGTCTTTTAATATACTTTTGCAAAGAAGAAAACTTCTCAGCAGTCATATACCATGGATACTCTATCTATATACCCTGTGAAACCAGAAACAAAATATTTTCTTCCTGTTGAACTTCTAGTTAGAAATAATTTGTTACTATCATCTACAATAAACCATCATATATTATTATGTACCATGTGTTGAAATTGTATTTAGATGAAGTGACTTCATTTGTAAATGAAGACTCTTAAAGTAATGTATAATAAATTAAGCTCTAAGGTACCATAGGACATTAAGGTGGCTTTATTTATTTTAAGAAGTGGCACTGTTCCAGATTTCTCCTTTCACAAGAGAAATTCCTGCCCAGTTAGGTGCTACCACAGCAGCAGTGCTAGTTCACAGTCACATTGGAGCAAGAACCAACAACTGTGCAGGCAAGGGGGAGCTCTGCTCTAGCTGGGGTTTAGGTGCTTGGGCAGGTTTCTGAGAGGCAGCACTGTGCTGCTGCTGCCTGTGTATGCTGGGGAGTAGTTCTAGTGTTTGTCAGTCCTAAGCCTGCCATAAGTTCTGCCCTCGCTTTTAAAGATGCTGGCATGACATAGTGTTGGGGAAGAGCTGAGTACAGTACCTAGACTGCCCGAGGTATAGTCTGGTATGTCAAAACATGAATTATAACAAATAAAAGCCATA
Organism: Bolborhynchus lineola; assembly: GCA_025448015.1. Classification (NCBI taxonomy): domain Eukaryota; kingdom Metazoa; phylum Chordata; class Aves; order Psittaciformes; family Psittacidae; genus Bolborhynchus; species Bolborhynchus lineola. The sequence goes on along the minus strand of JAOEHX010009452.1, from coordinate 3,368 downwards.
TAAGTATTCAGGGTAAGGTGGGTTTTTATAATCTCCCCTACAAGATCTGTCACTCTCATGGACTTGGTTTCCAGGGCGAGTATTTATGCATAAATCAATGTCTCACAGCAGCATAGGATATTAAAAAAATATCTATCCACTGTATTCCTAAAACATTCTGTGTGTATCTTTAAACTATCCTCCAACCAAAGTTGCCATCTATAGAGTAATTTATCAAATTGTTTTAAGATTTTTATTGCAATCTGGTGTTTAATATGTACATAATATACTCTAAATTATAGATATATAAATACATTGATACAATATCAAGACAGAGATTTAAATCTTTCTAAAGTATTGTTTTGATTCTGTGTTGATTACCTGAGCGCTGACCTCTGTATGAGTAGACTGTGTGCTAGCTTGTTTGCAGTAGAAGTGTATTTCTTTCCTGTAAAATCTTCTGTCTCTTAACTGCTCTCCACTGTAGTAACTGGATTTTCATTATCAATTCCACCTTCTAGCTTTTATTAAGAAGGTTTCCTGTGTAATATTTGACTTTGGACTATAAACGAATTGTAGCAGCAGCACTTGCTCCTTGTTGAAGAGCAGTTTCCTGAAGATGTTTATTTACTACCATGTTGATGAGGTTCATCCACAGAGCTAACAGGACCGTCAAAGCTACACTCAAGCCTTATTCCTTTCACCAGGTTTGGGTAATGCAGGATGTGCATATATTCATAAAGTACAGGGCTTCAAAGGGACAGGGTAAAATTGGCACCATGAAATATTGTACGAAGGCCACCTCATCAACCTTCACATTCAGTTTTGCTGTATCTACAAGTGGTTTGAGGAACTGCCTCTATCACAGGACAGCTGATAGCTGACCTGACGTCCTTTCACCTTACGCTTTACCAGCAGTAACAAATGTGAAGCTGGGCAAATTACTTTCATCTTACTTGTGCAAGTACACCAGAGACAGAGAGTTTTGAGTGGCTGCTACCAACACCAGCATTTATCCTCTGGGATCTATTCTCCCTGCTGGTGCAGGAAGCAGCTCAGGCTCAAATACCCTCTGTAAGGACTTTTTGTTAAACACAAGGCACACAAATTTGGAGTCACTGAAGCACTGAGTCCTGCATTATCTTTCTCTACACCTCCCTCCCAGAATAATAGCAAGTTAGAAGTATAAAAACATCCAACTGTATAAACTGGGCTTTTCAAAATGTACTGAGGTATCACTATGTAACTTAACTCCTACACCCTAAGTTATGGACATACACTGGGGTTGGATTCACTGATTCAGTGTTCTTGATGTAAATCCCACTGTGCGAGTAGACTGCAAGTAGCCTGGCTAACAGCACAAGGGTGCTCTTCTCTCTGCAGAGAACAACTCTACTGTGAGGGTTAGAAAAATTCTGAGCTGCTCACCTGCAGGGACAGATAAACACACCTGGTAAGAAAGCCCAAAGCTTTACCTCTGACAAACGGGTCTGCATTTCACACACTTGCCCTCATCCCTTCCCAGTCCCTCAGAGATGTGCACCTTCCAGCATCCCAGAAAAGGCTGCCAAAGAGTTGGTACTCCAAGAACCCTCTTTCTTTTGTGGGGAAGAGAGGAGTTGGTGCTTAAGCATTTCCCTCTCTCCTCCATGTGCCTCTCCCCAGCTCAGACCTGCTTCAGGTATTCTTTAGACTTACTGCCAGTAGCAGTGCTTTGGGAAGCTCTCTAATCCAGCATCCCCCTCCCCTGTATAGTGCTAGCTGATCACTGCATCCTTGCCCTTGCACAAAGGGCAGCCGTTATGGTCGTTGCCTTTCTCAGGCCATGAACAGACCAGGGGTTGTTACTCTCAAAACTGCAGTAAGTCTAAGATACAGACAGGGAGGCTCCTCCAAGCCCAACACAGGTTGACTATATGCTCCCTTCCCAACCAGCAGCCTGGCTACAGGAGCTCTCAAAGCCTGCACCCCCAGGCCACAGTGCCAACTGGGACTAGCACAAAAACCTGTGCTGAGGAGCTTCCCTGGGCCTGGTGGGATTTGATACAGAAGAAGCAGGTTCTGCACCCAGGCCCTGTGTACAGCCAGCTGGTAGCTCCCTGGCACTCCACTCTGGGAGGGAGAAACTGCTGCAGCCTCTCAGCTCACCTCAGGAGAGAGCCCAGGAGAGCGACAAGTTAGTAACTACTGAAAATATACCCCAGACTTGGGATAGTCCTAGTTACGTGCTAGGCTGCCATACCTCCCAGCCTGTCACATGCAAAATGCATCTTGAAATGAGTGTTTAGGTGGTTTGCTGACCCAAAAGCACTGCACAAGCTGCAGCAAACAGCAGAGGGAGGCTTCATCTAGGTAGACGTTGTCATCTGAAAAAAACAATGCGTCCTTGGAATTACTGTATTTAATGCCTAAAAATGTACAGAAAAGCCCAAGTATGTGAGCCAAACTGATCTCACCTGCCAGTGGGTGATGGTAGACTAAAATGAAGGTGGTTTGATACCTACATCCTCCAACGAGCCCATCCCTGCCTTGGGCTCAGAGGTTGGGTCAGTCTGAACTTGCTTGTGCTTGCGGGGCCTGTCTGACGATGTGTATGTTGTATCCATGTAGTAGTACCTTGTTTGTCAGCTGGTAAGCTCTTTTATGTTCACTGTAACCGCTGCCACAAGCTCAGAAAGGATTCCACTGCTGTGGAAGCCGGGGTGTTTTTCAGTCTTTCTTGTTACTAATTTCGTTCTGTTTAGATTGCATCAATATTTTGCTGTGATCTAAAGAAAAAAACAGTCTGGGGAATGTACAAACCCAAGTGAACACACTGGCTAATCTGGTTTGCTTTATATGAAAAATGCACATTGACCTTTGATTCTCTCAAAAGCAACCAAAATCTCATGCCTTAGATGGAAGCAGCAAATCATTGCTCAGTCTCCTCTCATCCTAACAAAATGACAAAGGGTTCTATTTATGCCCCAAAATTGACAAATTGGACAAATTGCCAAAACCCCCCGCGTCCCCCTGTCAAAAACACAGTAATTGCAAAAAGCAAAATTCACCCTATCAGTGCTGGGGAGTAAACTCCATAGTTATTTTAAGTTTTCTTTTTAAGTTTCGTTTTTTCCATCTTTTTGCCATTTCCCGCATTCCTTAGATTTATTTTCTCATCTGTAAAACAACCAACCCCCCCCCTTTTTGTTTATTGAAAGAACTTTATAGTCTCAGTAATGTTTTCACCACCGAATCATGAAAAACCCTTTTGTTATTTCTCTTCTTTAACACATAACATGTTCCTCCTTTGACCCTCATTTTCCCTTTTTTTCTCTCTCTCCCCCCTCTCCCTCCCACTCGTCTGTCTCCCCTCGCCCACCGGTCTAATCCTGCCCTTACATGGTTGC
>JAOEHX010009451.1:8468-31853 GCA_025448015.1 Bolborhynchus lineola | reverse complement strand
TTGGATATGAGGAAGAAATTCTTTACTGTGAGGGTGGTGAGGCACTGGAATGGGTTGGCCAGGGAAGTTGTGAATGCTCCACCCCTGGCAGTGTTCAAGGCCAGGTTGGACATAGCCATTATGATATGTTTTAGTGTGAGGTATCCCTGCCCATGGCAGAGGGGTTGGAACTAGATGATCTTAAGGTCCTTTCCAACCCTAACTATTCTATGATTCTATGAAATCACCACTTCCTCTCCAAGCAAACTCAAATACTAGGTTCAAATAAAAGCTGTTTACAGATGTGCATATATATATATATATACTCACACACACTTGGTGTGTCTAAAGGGTAATCTTGATGATTTCCTGCAAAATGTAAATCTAGATATTTTAACAAGTGAGGTCACTTCCCTATTGAGAACATTTATTTTTGAAAGCAAAATGAATCAATAGATCTCTCTTAGTTTTTTCTTCATTTTTAACAACTTATTATATGTTGATGATGATGGTAAAATTTTTGGGGGAAAGGCTGGAAAGCTACTTCTTATTAGTGTCAGTCTGCAAGCACAGTATGGCCATCCTAATTTTAAAATCCAAAGGAAAAAATAATCTTCTATAGCTGTGTAGCTCTTTAAATGAAAAAGAAAATGTTGGCAAGAATTCTATGTAACTTTTTCATCACTTCTTGGGAATAGGAAGGCTTTAAACGAAGCCCAAGAATTGTTTAAACAGTGCTTGAGATTGTTCAAATTTATTTGAAGAAAGTTTATTTTAGTGTTGTCAAATATTATTCATTCTAAAAGCATATTATGCACTTAAAAAATGGTGTGCCTTTCCTTAGCAGTTCTCCACAGGCTGGTATAAAATCATAGCTCTTAATTTGTGGGGTTTTTAACTAATACTGTGAATGTATTCTTAAATAGTCAAGCTTTTGTAATTTATTGCTGCCTTCATCAACAGTAGGAAAACAGGTGCTTTTGATCAAAGTATTAATGAGGAGCTTGACATTCTCAGCTGATGAGCGTTTACTCTTGTTACTGAATTTATGCGGTTAGATTGCTCAGCACATTTGAATGTCATACAAGTTATTTTGGAACTGCACTGTGGGACTCTCACCAACCCTTTCATGTTCATCAAGCACAGCTACTGGAGGAAGGTCAAATTGGGATAGTTTAGTTAAGTACTACTAAGTTATTTTCAGTGTGAAATAGTTGAAGTATCCCATTCTCCGTAACTCTAGGATGCAGTTACTTTTACAGCCCAAAAGTAGTGACATAAAGTATTTTTTTAATCTTTTGTTCTATGCAAGAATAATGGAGGATAACTGCTAAGTCAAGTTGTCACCTCATTTGCTTGTTTTTTTAATTAATATTCTTTGAACCACTAATTTTTGTATTTAGTTTGATATTTAGTTATGGCAGCTACTTTTAAAGACCTAACTCTGCTGCCCTTTTATATGTATTTACATTGCCTAGTCATCAGAATTGTATAAGCTAGATAGTAATCTTCCTGTCATGATCAGAATGATGTAGAACTAATTACTTCTGTGCAGAGGTATTCAAGCAGAAGTCCCTGTAAGGTAGTTTGACAACACTAAGATTATACAAGCTACAACTAATTTGATTTAGGTAATATTACTGCTTGTAATACTGATGGCTACTATTTAAGATTATTTGGAAGCAAATGTTTAAATGTAAGGACATGAGTCCATGAGCAGTCTTTACGCAGACAATCCTCCTGAATCTGAGCAGCTTTTCACAGGATAGACAGATTAACCCTTGTTTATTTCTTCTGCCATTTTGGTGAAGGTGGAAGGTTTATCCTCCCTTGGAAGTGCAAACATTTTGTGGATATAGCATGCTTAGGATGGGTACAGCTTTTTCCAGCACTATAAGGGAAACAAAATAGATCAATGTAAAAACTCGTATACCAATGGCTTTAGTAACTGTTGCAAAACTAACTTTCATTCACTTCAAGAGATGTCTTTGCTCACTTCTGTGGTCACAAGTCCATTGATTGTTCCTTGTTTCCCATCCTAACTGGTATTTCAAAATATGAAGTATGTATGAGAGGCCTAATGCATGTTTGCTGTATTAAAAACTACATGTATCAGTGGCCCTGAGTGCTATGGAAGTCTTTCACATTTGAGGTAGTTTAGTTTGTGGTTAACTTTTTGCAGACTATTAGGCGTCACTGTGTGAGACCTCAGTTTAACTTACCTAAATGATTGTAGAAGATCAATGAGTTGGGTTTCTGAAACAAAATAATGTGGGTTTACTAACACTTATGAAGTAATTAGCTGCTTCACAAACAGGTTTGGTTTTTGTTGTTTTTTTTTTTTTAATAAAATAGATGTCTCCTGCAGTGGTGGTGATTTAATTCTTTCAAGTGGTGTTCATCTTGGACATAATGAATTGTAACCTCAAATAAGAGAAAAGCTTGATAAAAGTGACAGTCACCCATCTAAAACTGTGATGCAAGTACTACAGCTATTCAGATGGCATTGTGTTTCTGGAAGTGGTTTTGAGTCTAGTTCCTTTGTATAAAGATAGGAAGTAGAAGGTAAAAAGTGGGACTGCAGATTAGGTCAGATCATTAACAGGGCTGATGTTTGTTAGCTTTTGTTTCTTCCTTTCTTCATCTATTCTGTTTTTTTTTTTTTTTTTTAATGTGCGACACAACCTGTCAGTGTGTGTTGCTGCTAACAGCGTTTTCCTGACATGTCATGTCTGTGTGTTAAAGCTTTCATATGCTTCTTGTAATGAGTCTGTTTAAATTGTTTTGTCTGGATGCCTGCTGCATGGCACCATCAAATTCCCTGTATGGGATATTCTCTGAATGAATCATCCATCCAGTGCCATGGGAGTTGCCCATATAAAAGAATAAAGAAATGTGCAATGGTGCATTTGCTTTCACACCTGACTGTCAGATGCTTTCCTCTTCAGTGCTTACTATGCAGTTGAAGGCAACAAGTAGTACATTGTTAGGTGTTTCACAGTGCACGTTGTGGCTACTTTCAATAATTCAGGGGACTACCAATAGGAAGTCAACTTAGCAGCACTCTGATGCAATATTTGCTCTTCCCCTTTCTGAATTTGTTCATGTGGGTTAGCTCTTTCAAGCTAATTATTAACTCATAAACTTCATTGTCCTATTTTACAGGTTTTGCTGTAGCCCAGTGTATAAATCAGCACAATCCATCCCCACTCTCATCACCATTGCCTTCCAGTGGCAGTGGGAATATGGGGCGCTGTGATTCAGTGGCTGCAAGTTCAGCGTCCGCCTCTTCTGCTGCACAGAGCCCATCAGGTATTAAATCCTGATTTTCAGCCTAGGTACATTAAGGGGTATAGGAGAAATCTATAGGATACTGTAAAATTAAGTTAGTATATTACTGGATTAAAAACTATAGGGCTTTATGGTTTCAGATAATGTGATCATTCAACTAAACTGGTTAAAGTAAATTGTGGAGTTTTCTGGAACACTAATAAATACTTGGCATTTTTCAGCAGTGATTTTAAATACTGGTGAACTAAGGTCCTGCTTGTCTGACTTGTCTCCTAGCACATACAACTTAAAAGGTTGTTGTTTGTTTTTAAATTGAAGTGTTGCTTTGCATGAATTTGTTATGTATACTGTTAGCCTTTTACCACAGTGGCTAGGTTGAACTCCACATGAAGCATCATTTTTGAACTGGGCGTCACTTGCTTCCATGTTTATCTGATACTCATGTTAATTTGTAACAGTGGATCAAACATGAAATACTTGAGAACAGTTCTTTAGGGTGCTAATGTTGTAAAGCTTTTGCAATAACACTGTTCTGGCTAAAGCCACCACATTTGAGGAGGCTGTTTCACTGATGCAGAAGCAGCTGCCATATAAATATACTGACAGTGTAACTTCCATTAATGTAGCTACTACTGTGTGTTTGTGTGGTCAGTATATTTAGTGAGTATGTTTATACTGGGACTTGTTGTGTTGGAATGCCTTCGTTCCTCCTTTTTTTTGTGTAGCATTTTTAGAGAATTTGTGATGGTGGTTGTCCTGAGTGCAAATCGTGTGTGAGGTAAAGCCTCAGGCTGGAGTCTAAACAGGAATTAACTCCTGAAGGGTACATACAAAAGTGCTTTCATGCTGGAACAGACCTACTCTACCTCATTTAGTTATAAAACAATAGAGGTAGCTTGATTCTCAAGACCTTTTAAAACAGACCCCTCATTTAATAGTCACTTCCAATGTTAATCACTCCTTGGAACTGTTGTTCTGGTTCCCCCTTCTAAGACATACCATTTTGCCTTTATTGGAAAGCTCATGTAGATGCAAGCTTTCTTGCAGTTCTACAGGAAATTGTGCAATCTTTGTTGGGCATTTAATATATCATAGGTTTCGTTGAACAGCATCAGGAGATCAATGTACATTTTATGTCCAAAGTGACCATTCCTGCAAAAAATGTAGCTGGAAAGGGTAAGAAAGGTTACTTAGGAAGTATATGAATGATATGCAAAGCATCCTAGTGCTCAGAATCTAGATTAAAAAACATCTGTTGCTGTAAGAGACATCTAGTCAAAATATTCCTGCAACATGTGCAATTCAAGAATACAATTTGGAATATTTTTCTATGTGCAGTCTATTCAAAAATTTTTAAGGACCTAATTTTATTGTCTCTGTTGGTAAGTGACTGCTGTTACCCAGTCTCTTGATGGCCTAGATAATATGTGGTGTTCACACAGAGAAGTGTTACCTTTTGTCAAAAGTCTCAGTATAGGTTTGCACCACAAGAAATCATTTGTTTGACTACATCTTTCTTCTTTGCAGTGTAAAAAGTCTAATTTATGATGGCCTTTCTATTTGCATCCTCTGTGATGAGGAAGTGAAATGCAACTGCAAGTTCTTGGCAGCAGTGATGACAGAAAACTGGGGTAAAGGAAATGAAAATTAAAAATGCAAATTATTTTTGTTGCCAGAAGCAGCATAATTAGTTCAAAGAAATACCCAGCAAGACATGTTTCAAACTGAGTACATCCAGAGCACATAGTTGCTTATCTAGCATAAAAAGGTAGTGCCTTATAACTAGAGACTATAGTTAAAATCTGCTTACACAGTATGTTGGCATCTGTATAACATAAAGCTGTGTTTGTTTCCTGGAATTTAAAAAGCTTGGTGGCTGGAGGCTGCTTATTGTTTTCAGAAAAAAACCTAAACAAGTAAATTCTCTCCCTAGCCCCCCAAAACCCTAAAAAATCCACACAAAACCAAACAAAACACGCACACACCAAAAAATATCCCCACCAACCAAAAAAGAGGGGAAGGTTGGGTTTTTTTAAATGCCTGGTTTCAGTCTGCACATTACCAGGTAGGTTGTATGAGCTGTCTGCACTTAGTATGATCTGTGGCTTAATCATAAGGTATGTTCAAAATGCCATATCAGGCAGGAAAACAGTCTTTAGGTGAGTTTTGGTGTTTTACACAGGATCTAGGTGCAGTGATATAGATGCTTTAGCAGATGTAGTTGTGAAAATACAATTCTGCGCCCTACCACTATGAGCGAAGTCCTTGGAAATGAATGTGAAAATGTGCATCAGCTACTTAAGTCCCAGGTCTGCAGCTTACATTAAGCTGCTGCAGGCATGACTTCTGAGCTCAGCTCCTGGATTTTGTACTGCTAACTACTTGGAGAGCAGTAACAAAGAGGAAGGCAGTGACTGTATGTGCATAAGCAGGTAATTCAGTGCAACTGGATGATGGACAGTTGGTACTGAGGTGCACATATCTGATCTGCCTGTAGTTTACAAATTTTGTTGTGGACCATATTTACTCTACCCTTTAGGACCAGGCATCTCTGCCATGTATGTGATTGTCTGAAGGACCATTTATTAGGTCAGATGTATGTTGCTGTTCAGATTTGAAGTGTGTTTGGTGTGCAGTTGCAGGATTATCTTGCAGTTTGGTTTCCTTGTGAATGCACAGAAACTGTTCCTAAAATCAGACTAAAGCAGTAAGTGTACCTAATTCTTCGAGGTTACTCTGCTGGTTAGTACCAAACTGCTAATGTAACTGTAGCCAGTAATGAACAAGTAATGTTTTAAGTAGTTACAGCTGGGCGGTTAACAGTGTCTCAAGGTCCTTAGTATGGACTAGAGAGGGTGTTGAGATCCCTGGAGCTGGTCTTTGTGGGGTGGAGGGGGGATTTTCTCCAGCCCCAGGGAGCTTTGTTGACGCCTTGCCGATCTTCAGTGCCAAATTAATTCTTTTGTCAATTGCTGGGAACAGTGCTTCTGCATGAACTGATTTGACCACTTCACTGCAAGTTTGTAATATTTACAGTGTTTATATGTAATTGTTACCTATACTGGGAACTGTTGCCAGGAGTGTAACCAAGAAAGAGATTATCTGGTATGTCCAGATAGCTGATCCATAGGCTTCTGCATGGACAGAAGTACATCGCTGAAAGAAAAGATAGTGTCTTGACTACTGTCTGTGTTGCGTCAGCTTTTACTGACTACTCAGTGATTTGGAGAAACAGTTGTTGGTATTCACCCACTTGAATGTAAAACAGTGTGATTTTCCCTTAACCTGTTGAGGGCAATTGAAAATAAACTGCCTTACTTTGCTGTGAAGCAGAAGAGGAAGCTTGCATGATATGAAGTGGCTCCTTCAAGGAGAAAGTAACAGGTAGCTGGTTAACAGCAGTTACCTAGGTCTGTTTTATGCCCCAAGGTAACACTTGAATGTTGCTACCATCTGTCACATTTGAATCTCCCTTCTCATTTCCCATTCCATTTTAAACACACTCACGTGAGCACACATATGTCCTCTCTATCCCTCCTTCCTTCCCTGCTCCCATGTTTATTCTGGCAACTGCTCAGGTTGTTGACCATGAAGAACATGCTAGATTACTCAGAAACTTCAGTCAAGAATGCCAGACAAGGTAAAGGGGAGAGGTATATGTGGACTTCCAGGAAACTACCTCAGCTACCTTCCTTCAGAGCAACATCCTAAACCACAGCAGCTGTTTCTCCTGTACACTTGTGTTTATAGTGTCCTAAGCTACTGTCTGCTGACAGATTTAAAAAGTTTGGAGCTTGATACATCTGAGATGGTACTTGTAACCTTCACAGAGTTCTTTCAGGAAATAAGATGTGGAACATACACTGACTTTTGCATAAAGCTGATAAATGAGAACAAAATACAGAAAAATTGCATAATGGTTAGTTGAGAGAAAACAGTGGTATGAGACAGAGTATATATTAATAGTTCAACAGCAAAAAAGCTTTCAAAAATGTTTCACAGAAAATAAATTAATTTTGTGTTTTGTAGAAATACTTTGCTTGCTATGACTCCTGCCTGCATCAGTCACGCGGTATCTTAGTGTGAGGAGGGAGTTTAACTGAGTTTGCATAAAATTACATAACTGCTGTACATGTTTCAGTCATTGTAAGAGAACAGTCATTGCATTAACAGCTTTGTCATGAGTAAAATAAGCTGTTATGATTCCTGAGTTTATCAGCTATCCTACCTGCTAACTGTCACAATACTTCCTGGCACAGATATTTTAAAGCCTAGCAGCTCCCCTATTTGCAGTATTTGGGAATTAAGCTGAGCCATTTACAAGATCTCCATTCCTGAATACTGAGAAAGCAGAAGTCATCCCTTAGAGATAGCAGAAGCCCTAGCAAGACAGAAAAGGCAGTATCAGACTCTGCAAATTCTGCTATCAGGTTGGGGTTTTTTCTTTGCCTTTGCATATTTGGTTTTTTAATTCAACATGTCAATTTGAAGTGTTGTGATGTATAAGGTAAAGAAGCTCTCTTGCTAGGCAGATTTTTAATCGTCAAGCTTCTGAGCTTGGAATACTGGTTCTTCTTGGCTACACTTTCTGGAGCCGTGCACTGCTTTAAAGTGCTTATTTTTATATATGCCAAGGATTAAGATAAAAAGCTCTCTTACTGTAAGTGAGCAGTCTTCCAGAATTATGTATGTGTAATGTCATCTACGCTGTATTTTATCACTTTTGAAGTTGTCTTAAGCTTTAAAATGCAATTGGCTTCAATACTTGAGAAAATGTTTACATGGGAGCAGTGGATATTGAGGACTTCGGAACGCATTGATCTTCTATGCTGCTTACACTGAATTTCACACTACTGGCAGATATTGATGGTAAAAGGTCTAAAATAAGTACAGAGAGCTGTCTGTTGTTGCAGAGAATATATTCCATTCCAGTCAGTAAATAAAAATTTATATATTGCAAGGAGAGGAGGATTAATCAAGCATAGAGAGCCTGTAAGAGCAGTGCTTGACATCTTACTGAAACCATGCAGGTCTCTTCCCTTTATAATCAGTAATGTGAATGGGGTTTGATCTTTTCTGTCCTATGATCCTAGTGATTTTCTAACTAGGTGAAGAAATACTTTTGTTTCTAGGGAGTTCCTTTTCTAGAAACCTACTACGCACCAAGCATCATCATCTGAAATGCTGCTATCTTTAAAAACACTAAGATAAACCAAATCTAATACTTCAGTTTTGCATCATAGAATATTAGGGCTGAATGGTCTGAAGTATTGCCACATGCATCGTAGTGCACCTTTTATAATTTGTGGCCAGTGGATATCAGAATAATTCTCTGTCACCAGAATTGGTAATAAACAGCTGCTCTAAAGATTTCTAAAGCATGTGAGTACATTGTAATGCGAATCAATGCCTGCCAGTCCTTTCTCATGTCAGTACTGTTGGTGTTGCGAGACATAGCCCAAACCTCCTTTTTTGAACATTTCCAGATAGGTAAGCAAAAAAATAAATTCAGTTAAGCACACTTATTCCTAAAGAATTACTTATTCCAGCTTCAGAAGTATTTCCCAAACTTATAAGATTCTTGGTGTGGTGTCAAAATTGTATTCAAGATACCAGCAGTTATGGATGTGTCCTTGTCACTTATTCTTGTTGCTACTCTAACATTTATCCTTTGTCTTCATTCCAGTTTCACTTCCTTGTTTCATTGTTAAAGCCTTCATATGATATATCGCTGTGTTTTCCTCTAGTAAGGTCTGGCAGGAAAGGACGTCGGCGGGTGTTTAGTCTGTCGGAGGCTGACAGTCACGGTGGACACTGGGTTTAGGTCTTCAAGCAGCAGCTGCAGCAGAAACTCACGCAATATCAATTCAGGCAGGTTCCTCCATAAGCTTTCAAAAGGCCATTAACAATTGATAGAACATGTTTGGTTTCCATGCTGACAGCAATGATGGTGAGGTAGGAAAGTGAAGAAAGCATCATAAATCTTAGTCTCTACTGGTTCGGGGGTGGGGGAATTGTAAAACAGTAAGTAGCTGGTTCTGAAAGCATTATCTGCAGTTTCTCCCATGTTTCTTGGTTCTCTTGACAAAGATGGAAATTCTGCTCTCAAGCCTCCAGCTTCAAAGCAGCTATGTCTTCATTTGCACAGGGGCAGCCATGGCTGTAGTGGAATGTAGTAAGCCACAGGCTCCTGAATGGACAGTCATGCAGTTATTTGGCTAGCAACAAGGAATCTGTAGCTTGGGTAAAATGGACAAGCATTCAGCATAAGACTGTCCTTGGACTATGATGGCGCAAGCTTAATATTTCTATGATCATCAAACTCAGGCAGATGGGTTTATGGGCTGTTCAATTGCCTGAGGAGGGTTAGGGTTAGGGGAGGGGAAGCAGATGCAAAAAACACAGAAATACACTTGAGGCTACCTTCTTTTTTATATAACCTGTTTTAACTTGTATCTAATTTATTTTTTTTTTATCATGGCATGAAGATATTTATTAATATTATGTAAACATCTTTTTTCATCTTTATTAGATTTACTTTGCATCTTTTCACCTAATGTCCGGTTGTTTATATTTTTGTTACCCTATCACAGTATGTTGCTGTACAGCTTAGAACATGTCTCTGTAGATTATAATCCATTCTTTTCCTGTTCTTTTCTGTCTTTTTTCACTAATGATCATCCTTAATATAAGTAAATACAACAGAAGTTGAGTGATTTTGGTTGGATTTTTTTGCTGTAATGGTAATACTGGTAGCATTACAGAAGTGCTGAAAACAGTCTAAGGTTGCTGAAGCCACTGCAACCAGAGAGAGCTAATAATACCCAAAAACTTGCTAAATGATACCCTGTTTTCAAACCTTGTTTGATATTTAAATTTGGGGATGGATGGCGGGTGTTTGTTAGAACTAAACGTTCATGTCACAACTGTTTTAAGAAACTGATTTCACTCTCCCTGGTTTTGTTGCAGATCTAGCTTTTATTTTTTCTCAGAACACTTTTTGCTTAAATAGATGGGGGTTGGGGAGAGGTGAATAGAAGTGCTGTTCTCCCATATTAGGTGATATTTTTTTGGTATTTAAAAAGTAGAACATATTTTAGTAAGTGGAGATTTTATTCAGGCAAAAATTAGTTATTTTTGCTCTTTCTGTCCAGAAATCAAGCTGGACACCAGTGTTAGGAGTTTGGGGATTTTGAAAGCCACTTAGTATTTTTACGTGCAATATAGGCAGAAATTCCAGAATTGTCATAAACATATATGTTTAGAGAACAAGTATATATCTGGATGCCTTGAAACTCTTTTAAATCAAGACCTTAATACCTATCTGGATTTGATAGACATTCTTTTAATAATCCTTTCTTGATTTTTTTTTTTCCAGCTATGGTACATCTTTTTGCCAGTTGTTTATTCCAGTTTCAAAGACATAAGAATTCAGATCTCACAAAGTGTAAATTTATCTTCTTGGTTTCTTCTCAGATTTGAGTATGGCTCAATTTGAAATTTTGAGCCTCAAAGATTTTCTCGTTATTAATTACTTTCCTGAAGCAATGTATTCAGTTAACTGGGAGATGTTACATGGTGAAAACTTTTTACATCAAGAGAGTGATCTGATTTTAGATCGGAGATTTTCATCCCAACATGTGGGATCTCTATATTCTATTTTCTGTTTAGTTTCTTTCATCTCTAGACTAGGGTTGTTTTTCCCCATCCTTGTATCCAAAAGATATGAGAGATGATCCTGACTTAGCAGAAGCATATAGGTGCAGTTTCAGCCTAAGTATAAGCCTCAAGTAAGGGGATTGGTTGCAAAGGTTGAAGTACCATTCTCACAGCCGTAGTTTATAGCTGTGACTGAAGAATAGGATTTTTAGTTAAGCAGACAAGGGGTGATGGGTTAAAACTTAAACAGGGGAAGTTTAGATTGGATATGAGGAAGAAATTCTTTACTGTAAGGGTGGTGAGGCACTGGAATGGATTTCCCAGGGAAGTTGTGAATGCTCCAGCCCTGGCGGTGTTTAAGGGCAGGCTGGACAGAGGCTTGGATGATATGATTTAGTGTGAGGTGTCCCTGCCCATAGCAGAGGGGTTGGAACTAGATGATCTTAAGGTCCTTTCCAACCCTAACTATTCTGTGATCCTATGATTAATCCAGAAGGGACAGTATATTGCAAAACAGTAGTGAAAGCTGTTGACCTATTCTAGACAATGTTAGAAATCCTCTCTCTCTCCCCTCCCCTTTGTGTACTGGTGTTTGCTTCCTGCCCCTGCAGGAACTAGAGGCATCTTGCAAATACCTTGTTATTTTGGCAATAATACCACTTTGGGTTACATAAGTCTGTCACTGCTACCCTTAAATACAGTAACAGAGAAACAGAAATGAAGCTCGGACAGTGACTAAAGAAGTAATGAAAGTAGAAGAGAGGCGATTAATTTCTATCAATAGTAAGTAAAAGCAGGAGGATAAAAGAGTTCCAATTTTGTATTCTGTATAAATGCTGCAGCTAAAATACTGAACAAGAGTATGTTTAGATTATTTGATATTTTCATCTTTTTTCTGAGTGTTATTTCAGCCATTTGGATAGAAAATTTGGACTTGTTGACTCCGGAGATTTTTTTTTTTTTTTAATGGAGACTTTTTTCAACTACTTTCTTTTTCTTTGTGACAATAAGAAAGGAGTCGCTTTAGCATTAATTTATAACCTGTGTGGAAGGATTTGGGAACAGTACAGCCTAACAAAAGAGTATGTACATCTGTCAATTTCAGTATTGAGAAAATATATTAATATTTGGGAAGGGTGGAGTTAGGGAATGAACTTCAGAGTCAGCAGTGAAATAGCAGAACTGCAGTAGAAAAGTGCTGTAGATAACATACCTGAGCAGAATGCATTTGATTGCTAATTTACCAGAATGTCTCAGGTTTCTGAATCCTGAATTTTGGTGCATATTCATACTAGAATCAAGATTTTTAAAAATTTTGGAAAAAAAAATTTATATTCTTTTAAGATTTTATAATTTCAGAAATAAAAATCGCTGCGTAGAGTCACACTGTTCTGTGCATACTTAAATGTTAGTATTTATCTTGGAATTCAGAAAAATGAGACTTCACGGGTTTAGCAGTTCTTTTTCCATGCAAGTCTTGCATCACTTCCTCTGTTATCAATCAGTATGTTCTCACTAAAGCTTCTTGACAGCTAAAATGAAGAATCTGCAGTCACTTTGAATCTGTCCTTGTTTTTCAGAAATGACCAGTGATGTCTCCTTTATTTAAAAGATTTTTTTTTACAATCTGTAAGTTCTGGTTTTATTAAAGCGAGAAGCTTTAGCCACTGATTCGACAAGTAAAACCAAGTGGTTTTCTTAAGTGAGAATGCACTATTGTTTGGGGTTATCTAACCAGAAAGGTTAAAACCCCAGTAATCTTACTGTTGCCCACTGAAACCTTGCTGATCTCCATTCCATTTTCAGCTTTGTTCTTCTTTTTTTGTTTGTTTGTTTTTGGTTTTGCCTTATATTCATGCTTTCTGTTCTTTTACAGGATTATTTGGAATCAAATTGAAATGGAAATATTTTTAAGGTCACTCAATATTAAAAATAGTACCTGATTCTTATCTTCTGTATTCACTACATTGCCTTATAGACTTTTCTGCAGATGCCTGTACACTTGAACACATGCTGTTTCTTACAAGAGCTTTAAAAATGATCTGTCTTGAAGCTGGATACCTGTTATTTTAATGGCATCTATTACTCTAGTCTGAAAAGAAAAAAAAATCCCTGGCAAAAATCCCTGACTTTTCTGGGCATACACATAAGGCTGCATTGCCTTATCCCCTCCGTTTGCTATCCATCTGAGCCAATTACCTGAGCGTTAGCTAGGATTTTAAGGGGGAAAAGGGTAGTACAAATAGCTGTTAATGTTTTTTGAAGTTGGGGAGGGCGGGTGTCATTGTGTGGGAAGGTGCAGTAGGGTCCCAGTTTTCTGTGGTAAGAAATGCTTATTCCCCTTTTCATCTGGGCTCTATGCTCCATGCTTAGGGGCACCAAATAGAAAAGATGTCATGTAACACCAGCCTGCATAATAATAGGCCTGTTTTGCAGCATCTTTCAGTTACAATAAACACATCATTCTCCTTCTTGTTTTTCCATAGTTCTGCTTTCTATGGTTAAGGTGCCATTTAAATGTGTTTTTTTCCAGATTCCAAATTTTTGTAAGAAACAAGCCACTTCTTGGGAAAACTAGTTATACAGGGGTTCGGCTTTTTAATTTCTAAAGAGCTTTCTGGTTCCTGGTATGGGATATCTATTCATTTTAGTCTGTACTAAATACTGGAGAGGCTTTCTTATTCTTCCCCTCAATTTCCTCTCTCTAGGAATATTTCTGATATTGCTGCATATTCTAATATTAAATGTGTAAAATTTTCCAGTTCCTAATTTGAATGCATTGCTGCTGGCATTTTATGTTATGCCCTCATAATATTTTGTTTCATTTCTAATTACTAAAAAGTTAATGCTAAGCATAGTGCTTCACAGGACTGCGTTTCCCACCCAGTTATTCTGAAATATTTATAAATAATAGCATACTGTTATCCTTAATGTACATAGTAAGTTGAATGCTGATTTTTTTTTATTTTATTTTTTTTCTTGGTGTTTTCTTTTATTAGATGATGCTTCAGCTCCAGAGCAACCTCAGATGACCATTTCTGGTCAGACGATGTTGACTGATGAAACTCTTTCAGCTGTCTCAAAGTCTAGCAAGAATGCTGTAAAGAACAGTGACATAGAAACAGCAAACCTTTCTCCTAGCCTGATTCCTGCACAGCAGCCCACAATATCATTAATAACAGATGACAATACGGATGCACTAAGTGTAGAGTCACTTACACTGGTGCCACCAGTTGATCCACACAGCATTCGAACATTCAGCTGCATTCCTCAGTCTTCTTTGCAATCTGAAGCTGAAGTATGCAAGGTAGAAGAGGTGGAGGAAGAATGTTCTGACTAAAGCCAACCTGCAGACTCTGATAAACAGTGAGCAAATGCAACCAAATTCTTTGTTGTTTTTCCTTTGGGAGTGCAGATACTTCTTGAAGCCTCAGAGGCAGTCTGGTCCACAGGAAGAGGCCCATCATGAAAGAGAATGTGGGCAGCTTTTACAGTAAACATCAGATATTCAGCATATTTAAACTGGAGAAGAAAAAAGCCCAACTTTTAAATCTGGACTGGTTATTTCCTACTAATTTGTGTTATACAGGAACATGAAAGTATTTCAGAGCACCTACTTTCTTTCTGGTGTAGAGTTTCAGCTGCAGAAACCAAGTTAATTGTAAAAGGTCTACAGTATTATGGCAAAACGAAGACATTTTTGGATAACTGGCTTCAGGATATTGTATCATTACTTCTCTGAAACTGGAGACATACCACTGACCAGAAAAAAATTATATATTGTACTACAGAGATCATATTTTCATTTGAGACATGGTGTGTTTTTCAGCTTGGGTTGTTTTGTTGTTTGTATTTCAAAATCCTGATCTCATTCATTTTGTGGAGGCCTGCATGATACCAGCAGGATTGGCCACTTTCAGTTTTGTCTTTGTTAGGACTCCAGTCTTTAGTATTTGTGTTTTCCTTGTATAATATTTATTTCCAGGTTTGATCCAAAGCAAGATATGTATCAAGTAATTATTTTTTTTAAAGGTAAAAGGCTAAAATGTAATGGCAAATGCTTATACAAATTAACATAAGGGAGTTTTGAGACTACTTCCATCTTTGGTTAATCAGCTACAGAGAAATGTGAAATATCTCATGAGATTGCTATAACTTGTTTCTTTGCTTCTGACAGTCAAATTGCTACACTTCTGAGGAGTCGTGATATCCTTTCTACTAAAGGACAACTTCTAGATAGAAGCAGTTTAAAGAGGCTTTTAATTTTTTTGTTTTTATGTAGGAAGGAGGTCATCACATCTAACTGATAATTCCTCTATAAGTATGAAACTTGAAAGGTACTGTGTAGTTCTTTTCCTGTCTGGTATAGTATCGCAGTTAAACAACACTGCTACATAAAAATGATTCTGAGTTTATGCTTGCCTTTGCTGCCTAGATCCTGATACCAAGTTGACAGTAGTGAAAAAGTGTTGATTAATGTTTTGGAATGTTTGGAATGTTCCTTGCTGATGTGATACTTAATTTATCATTAATAGAATTTGAGATTTCTTATCAATTTCCATGTCTGTTAATTAAAATTAGTAGTAAAATGAGCAGATTTTCACTACTGCTCTGCTCCTAACATTGAGTGCTTTCTAGCTGCCAAAGAATGAAGACTACTGTTTACTTGGTATTGTGATTTCAGTCATCAGTGCAATTGTTTCCTCATTCAGTCTTTACTAACACTGTTTGCATATCAAGTAGGTGAATCTGGAAAGTTTTTACCTACTTCACAATCTCTTATTTTACCACTTCCTGGGCTGTCATATGGAATACTTGATGGGATTTTAAATCTTATATTTATGTATGAGATTGACTAATCCAGAAATATAACTTGCAGGATTTTTTTTTTTCCCTTACTAACTTTTGCATGCAATTCTGCTGATTTCTAGTTTTCTTTGACTTCTACTTTTTCTCAAATTGGTTTAACTAATATTCCGACCATTCCAGAGTGGCCCAAATTCTAAATGAATTCTGAGAGTTGGGTATCCTCAGCACTGCTATAGATGTAGGTTGAGAATTTGGAATTGCTGGAGTAAGAGCCTACTTTTATTTTTCGTCATATGCTTAGGGTGAGTTTACACCGGCAGTCACTATTGCAGCTAATGTGCATGTACTTGAACAAGTTTAGCTATCAGTAGTAATTTGGGCACAAGGATTGCATAAATTTTTATTAGCTGAACTGATCACAGTCTAGACTTCTTTCTAGTATGTTGCAGCATTACACTGTAGCCTCAGTAATATTTTGAAGATCATTATAAAAAATGCCTTACTTAATTTGAAATCATTCTGTGTTAGTTGTTAACCTTAACTCATGACCTAGATTACGCAAAATGCCACTGTGCAGGCTGAGTTCCCTTAAATAGAATTAATTTTAGATAGGAAAACCTTGATATTTCTTTATCTAATTTCAGATTCAGTTCTAGCAAGATTAGGACCATGCACAAGGAGTCTTTGTAATGGTGTGTATAATCTTACCTGGGAGCCGTACTGCACATGAAATGAGGTGGAGACAAAGCTGACTTTGTGCTTTTCTTTGGCTTTGAGTGGCTTTTAAATCCCATGACCAGTTATCTACTGAGAGCTTCACAGGAAATGACTGAGATAGATACTAGTTTTAGGAAAACAGAAGGGTTGTCTACTGTCTAGTCCATTGCTGGCAGAGCCTTGCTTGTCAAGGGGTGGTAACGTAGGATCTCTTTTAGGAGTTCTATCCAAAAGCTCCCTGCAAAGATGAAGTTATACTAGAAAAGCTCTGACTGCACCAGCTCTACCACTGTTTTTTTATAAACACAGTTGGTACAGACCAAACCTATATCTCTAGTTGTGCCACAGAAGCAGCTGATTTTTTTTTTTCCCCCTGTTATTTGCTTTTTATATTAAGGTGTATGATATGACTGTGTTTCATGCTGCATTTGGAGACTTCAGAATGTAAAAATCTCTCTCTGGAGATGCTGAAGTAATCTGTCATCACCAATCTGTTATCTCTGCAAGTACAGTGTTATTCATCTGCAGTTCCTTGAAGAGTATTGCATGTGTCTCATCCTTATCAGAACAACTCTAGGGCTGTTTCCTTATCCCCCTTTCACTGTAAAAAGGAAACTCAACTAAGAAAGCATTAGCACATCAGCCACAAATGTAGGTTTTTTCTAAACAAAAGTTGATGTCAGTCAGTGTAACATCCCTCTTTTTAACCAAATCCAAATACCAAGTTGAAAGGGAGAGTAGCAGCTAAACAACTGGCTATTCAAATGTCTCACTACTTTGGTGTAATACTGCAGAGGGAGGAAGAATCACTCTAAAATAAATACAGCAATGCTCCAGAGAAAAATGCCGAAGTTTTTGGAGGTGCTAAATTCTCAGTGTTTTTTTTGTAGAGGCTATGCCTGTCTTCAGCCATATTCTCTTAACATAAAACAGTTCTATTTTTCCTCTTGCTTTTGAGAAGAGAAGCCAAAGAAGCTAAGGCACACTAAATGTTACTTCGCTATTTTATGGTCTCTGTGGCTCATTTTATCAAATTTTACCGAAATACCACTTGTTTAAGAGAACTACATGTTGTCTTCACTGTTAGGTCTCACTGCCCTTTGCTGGTTCCTTGGCTTTTCTGTCATGCAGTGTTAATGACAATGAGCAAGACTCAAGCTTTTCATTTGTGAAGGGTGTCATGGCAGCATACACTTGGTAATTTGGTAAAGAAGGGGAGGGAAGAAACATTAGTGCCTGTTTCTGATGTCTGTTTCACCATGGAAGTAATGCTTGCAGTGTGAAACCTGTGTGTAAAAATTGTTTTGCCAGAGTTCTTTCATGTAGGAAAAAAACGTTTAAGCTTCCTGTGTTCCATTTTACAAGTTGTGTGGATTAAACCAAATTCATTAGAACTGTGCTCACATTTATTAATACTGAAAGCTGTATTTTGTGTGTGAAATAATGAATTATATATAAGGACTGAGGTCTTTTGTGTTCCCCACTGCTAATTGATGATAAACTGAAATTCTGACTTCTCTTCCTTAAATTAAGCTGAGTTAAATAAATAAGTAAATAGAAAGTGGCACCTGTTAAAGAAGCTCCTCAGTGTTCTTTGCTTTACAGCACAGTTGGAATTTTCCTTGAGGTCACTTGGTAAGGAAAATTTGGGAATGTCTTCCAGAATTAATTTATCCTTATCCAGTATTGTTGCTAAAGAACAGGTATGTGACATTTAAGAACTCTTCTTCCATATCCAGAATTTAAGACTCAAAGCTAGATCACTATTCAGAGTTTAAGTCGATGTCCAGGGATTCATATGACCCTTTTGTCTAACAGAGACAGAATATAGGGGGAAATAATGGGAGGTTTTTGTAGGTTTGAAGTATCTTTATGTGTAGAATTTGACTGGTGGTTAAAATAGTTTGTTTATAGCAAAACCAGCAACTTTAAGATTGAAATTACTGGTTAGGAGTTTTTTTTCTAATTAAGCAGTAACTTTAATTTCCACACTTCCTGCAAGTGGCCTGGGATGATTACTTTAAGCAATCAAGGAATTCAGTATTTGTCCTGCAGTTGAGTGTCATTTTACTAGTAGTAAATTAAACTTCAAGCAGTATGCTTGAAGACATAGGTAAGCTATCAGACAAGCAAGGCAAACTGTATGTATAAGTATGAAACCACGTTATGAAAGTAAACACTTTAATACCATGGGCTGCCAGTGCTCTAGTGTAATCAGTCACTCTTTTTGCTGCATGCAGTTATAGGTAAATAACTACAGAATAGCCTAATGCATAGTTTCAGTAACCTGCACATAGTACTCTTGAAAAAAAAAAACAAAACACAAGGCTAAATATTCTGATGTTGTCTTCACTAACCAGCTAAAGGAGAGTTGCTTTTAAAAGAGCATTGCACAGGCAACTGCTATATAGGAAACTGTTAGTCAGAATGAGTTAAAGGGACATCACACAGGGCCATCAGTATCAGTGAGATCTAGACATTGTGTCTCAAAGATAATGAGTCTCCTTGATGAGTCTTCTTATTTTTAGGCAGCCTAATGTTAGGTATCTAAATGTAAGTTGAAGATCCTCTTTCTATCTGTTACTCTTCTTGAAACAATTTTTTGGTATGTTAATGTTTAACCATCACTGGCTTACGGTAACTGGGATGCCACTAACCTGGGCACTGGTCTTCTGTTTCCTAGAAGTCTTTGGAGTGTTTCTCCTGTGCTTGCCTGCTCTATTCCTCTGACCTTTCCCAACATTTGCAGCATGAATTAGAAAGAAATATAATAATTCTTACTGTCTCCTATTGGCTTCTGAAAAGCAGATAGTGATCCAAGCAGGGCTTGCGAGAGTGGGATTTCTTTTTTTTTTTTGGGGGGGGGGAAGTGCTTGAGTTTTTTCCTGCAGCTCAGGACTTTCTGAGCAGCAATGAAAACATGGGAGATGCAGTTCTGGACTGTCAAAAAGAAGGTTCTTTCATATGGAAACGTATTTTTATATTACATTTGTACAGAATTTTCCCTATTTTGATCTCCTAAAATTTTTAGACTTGTGCATTGCTCAGATTTGATTTCTTTTGCAAATTGTTATGAAATATGTATTTTGTTGATGTAATATAAATGTAAAACTGCGTTTTGCTTGTGTAATAAATGTGCACTGTGGCAGTATCTGGTTTATTGTTTTGCTAAATTGAATTCATTCTGAATATGAAAAGGCAAAGCTTGAGTCATTGTTGGCATAAATGTGTGGAGTGCATTTACCAAAAGGGCTTAAGAAGCAGGTAATAACTAAGTATACTTGATAACAAAAGTTAGAGTTCAGTAAGGTGCAGACTAGTATATAGCATTCCCAGGATTCTATTAAGATTGCAGTCTTAAAGTATGTAAGGGTGCGTTTTTTCATCTTGTTCCCCATTACTTTTGGTTATGAGTACTCATACTAAAGTGAGTTTAAGACATAGGAAGTGCTGTCTTATAACCAAAGTATGTATGAGCAGATGAGAAGGTCTGAGATTTTGTGTTCGGGTGGGTTTAGGAAAATGTATAGCAAAATGTATGCAGAAATATGTGCAATGAACATGAAGATCATTTTGAAAAGGATTGAGAATGGATTCACAGGTGCAGATTTAGAGACACTTAGAATTTCTCAGAGCTTTGTTTTGCCCAGTGATAGCACTGAATAATACATTATTATGGCTCTAGAGGACCTGCTAGAAGCATTTTAGGGGATAACTTGAAGCATCTCCACTTGTGGATAGGTGTGTGGATAATTTTGTTGCAAACTTTTTACTTCATTTTGAGCTGACTTGTAAGTTTGATTGTTTTAAGTGCAAAGAGGAGGAAATGTATTTTTCTAAAAGAATGTATGTGCCTGGGGTTTAAACACTACATAAAGCATTTAATGAGCATGAAGGACTGTCTTCCTGTGGAATGTATTTCAGTGAAGTTGTGTCCAAAATGTACTTCATTTGAAAAGAAGAAGTCCTGAACAGGCACTTACATTGACATTGAAAAAAGCCCAAACACAGGGTGAATTGAAATCTGAAATGTCTTTCTACTGGCAATAAGTATTAATTATTTAATGTAAGTTATGTTAGACATTTAGAGTAAATGCGACAATATCTTGTGTTAATTTAAAGAAAAATGTAAATTAGTGTCTGAGAAGGGAGTGAAATTAGAAAGTACTGGTGTATGTTTCTGAAATCCAGATTTTTCTGTAGCTGAGTCTGTATTTGTTGGCATTAATCGTGTGTTGTGGCTATTGAACACCCAGGCAAGAATGAAAAATAGGCCTTTCTTTGTAAATGGAACTTGGCAATAAAAATGGTGTTACTAAGAAAACTTCCTTCCCTTTCGTGTTCTGTTGCTGGATTTGATGCACAATAACAGTGTAAATGTGCAGAAACTTGCTTTTGTTAAGAGTGATACACATTTGTGAATGTCAAGCATTTTAATATTTAAGCTGAAAACTGAAATAGCCAAGGCGTCTTTGCATTGTGTATGCAGGAAAGACGTAGCCTGAGAAAAGCCTGCAGAGGTGATGGAAACTAGATGAGACCAAGGGTTAAGAGTGGCTGGGCAGCATTTACAATGTCTGTGAACCAGTTTGAAAGGGCCTGTCATGTGTGATTTCTTCCCTAAATACATCCTTGCACCCTCTCCTCCTCCTCCTGGTGCATATTGCCAGTTCAGTGTGTGGATTGAATCCAACCAAGTTATTAGTTGGATTCTTGTTAATTAGCTTCTCCATCTGTAGGAGTTAATTGCAGTCAATGTACATTCCTTATGAAATCTCATTTCTCAAACTAGGCATTTCTCCAGAAGCTTTCTTAGGAAGAGATTAAATCACATTGTACTGTGAAATAAGCAAGCTAGGTATCATAAGCAGGAGACAATACTGTAGTTGACTATAAGATGGAAACATTAAAACATGGTATACTGGAGAAAAGGAGCATAAATCTCCTGCAGTTGGTCTGTCCACGTCATGCCAATAATACTGATTTAAGCATAACAATTTTATCATTTGTGGCCAGGAAGTTCCCTTCTGTTTGAAACTGTGGTTCCTCTATCCTTCTGGTGCATCAGAACTTTTGCAGACTTTTGTCTTGTCACTTTTCCTTGTTCTTTTTTTCAGACTTGGACGTTGAGTCAGGTTCAGCATCTTGCCCTGTGTTACGAATGGTCAGGGATGGAATGAAAGCACAGCCTCAAGCCCTCTTCTCATTCTGACTGAAACGAAACTGACAGAAATGCAGTGCTGTATTAGTGCACTCTTAGTCCTTGTGAACATGTGAGTGCAGCCACTTAAACAATCCTTTAATATATAAATCCACATCTTTATCATTAAGATGATTCATTCAGCATAGTTAGATAACTAAGAAAGTGAAACTGTATCAATATATACATCTTCATCAAATAATTTTTGTAAAGATGCAGTATTTAGAGGTTGATGTCTTTTTTCCTTGACACCTAAACTGTTTGGTTTGTTTCTATATGGAGGCAAGAGTTCACTGAGATTGCATGGATGCAGCTGCTTGGCAGGGGGGAAGAAACTGCATCCTTAAATGCATGTTTATGCTGTCATGTTGGAGCTGGTGTTCTTTTTGAATGTGTGATAGTACAACTGGGAATGCAAGCTCAATGTTTTATGTAAGTGTATTCCCTGAAAATTCCACTGAATTTTAAGCTACTATGTTTTATCTTGTAAATAAAGAGAGGTGGTGAGAGTTGCAACACCTGGAGTTCCAAATCTTCACTGGGAGAATTGGAAGAGAGGTCTCGGGCAAGTGTTCACACACGGTTATGACAGCTGAGCTGATGGGGAGTAACTCAATGTGGTTGGATGATGTTCAGTTGTGTGTCTGGTTTTAGCTCAAGGATTCTCTCAAAGCTTATCTGCAAATATGTCTAGGTCCTAAAATTATTACTACTTTTGGATGCCAGTTCTCTAAAATGGATCTTAAGAGGTGAGATTTGTAGCTTATCAAGCGCCTTATTATTCAGCCTTAGGTTATGAGACCTTATGAATTATGTTGAAAGCTTTTGCCTGTCCTTAGAGACTCATTCTATGAAGCTGGGATATGTGTTTGTTGAACAGGAAACACTGATCTCATCATTCTATCCTCACTGTCTTGCCTCCAAATAAAGGTTTATATTTCACATAAGCCACAGTTTAATTATTTTTTGCCCTGTTTGGATGACCAATAAGGACAGATGAATACTCAGTCTGTGTTTCCTGGTTACACATGATTTTTCTCAGCTTTAGTTTGGAATAAACATTGTGACACTGGATGGGAAAATAAACTGTTGTTTTATTGCAGAAATAAATTTTGACTTCATCTTTCTGTAAATTTGTCCTCATTTTGGATCATTTATTTGAAGCAGATTTAGGTTGCTGAGAAGCTTAGAAAAATGTCTAAAACTACAAGGTACACTTAAAACTTGTGTAGATTGAGTACTGTGAACAGTTGCAGTGACCCAATTGTCTGAGCTAAGCAAGTTGCAGGAGTTAATGTGATTGGCATAGGAGCAAAGAACGATAATTTATTCTAGCCTCTTGCCAGAGGACACAGGCACAGCTACAGGTTGGGCAGAGAAGAGATTCAGAGCAGCCCTGCAGAGAAGGACTTGGGAGTGGTGGTCAATGAGAAAGTGAACATGAGCCAGCAGTGTGCCCAGAAAGCCAGCCGTATCCTGGCCTGCATCAAAAGGAGCATGACCAGCAGGTTGAGGGAGGTGATCCTGCCCCTCTACTCTGTTCTTGTGAGACCTCACTTGGAGTATTTTGTGCAGTTCTGGTGTCCTCTACACAAAAAGGACATGGAACTGTTGGAACAAGTGCAGAGGAGGGCCATGAGGATGATCATGGGACTGGAGCACCTCTTGTATGAAGACAGGCTGAGAAAGCTGGGGCTGTTCAGCCTGGAGAAGAGAAGGCTGCCTGGAGA
>JAOEHX010009449.1:43263-57272 GCA_025448015.1 Bolborhynchus lineola | reverse complement strand
GCCCCTTATTTACTTTGAATTTTCCTCAGCAGCTCCTTTTCCATCCAAGGAGGTCTCCTGGCCCTCCTGCTGCACTTCCTTCTAGTCGGGATGCAACACTCCTGAGCTTGTAGTAGGTGATCCTTGAATATCAACCAGCATTCTTGGGCCCCCTGCCCTCTAGGGCTGTGTCCCATGGAATCTTACTGAGCTGGTTCCTGAAGAGGCCAAACTCTGCTCTCTTGAAGTCCAGGGTAGAGAGCTTGCTGCACACTCTTCTCACTGTCCTAAGGATCTCGATAAAGTTTTTTGTTAAATCCGGTATTTGCAGGAGACAGCAAAATTGTGTGGAAGCCTTTCTGCTAAGGGCAAGTTCTTTCCTCCAAACATCACAACAAGGATCCGCTGGGCACATGCCTTCCTGTGGGGCAATCATTTCTCTCTGAGCAACCCTGGATCTCCTGGTGATTGTGTTATACAGCTATCTCAGCTGTGCGATAGAGTTCACTCTCCCATAACATTTATCTTCTGTTTTGCTATCTCTTCTGCTCTTCACCACTGTTGGCATCCAGCTCTTGTACATAGCAACAAGTTGTAGAAACCAAGACCGTAACCTGCTCCACTTCAGCTATGGTTTATTTCCAAAGAGCAAACCAAGACCTACTGAACTAAGATTATTTACTTCTTATAACTTTGTGACTATTATCTATAACTTTCTCATCATGAAGTTAAGATGGGTGAGGTCTGGCTGTGGATGTGTTCCAGGACAGAGAAACACTTGCTGGCATTTTTGGTCTCTGGGGAGAGAACAGGAGGGGTCTTGTGAGCAAGGTGAGGGTTTGAGGCCCCACTGTTCCTCCCTGAAGGAAAGGGGGGGAAACATGAGATTTTTTAAAAAAGAAACTGTCTTACACTTCCTTGGAAGGGCAGCCTCTTGCCCATAGCTGATTGTCCAAAGACTCCTCTGTAGTTGCGTTTTGGTTCATAAAGGATGCGACAGTTGCAGCCCATCACGTCTGCCATCCACAGCATATGATGCCTAGCATATCAAGTTTGTGCCATCAGCATTTGGGTATATAGAGAACCAAAACTCAAGGCTGAATGGCCTTTACTACTTTTTCCTGAAATCTGAGATGGTAATTAAGGCTTTCTTCCACTTTCTAGTTAATAAAAAAGAGTTTGTATTGCAAAATACTGTATATTACTGCTGAACAGCTTGAACTCAATGCAAGAAGTGTTATGGGTGAAGTTCTGTCCCTGTCAGCTCTGGAAAGCTCTGGGGGTATTAACAATGTGCTCTTCCTGATGAAAACAATGAGCCAGCCAGCACATTTATGTAGTGCAATGCTATTTTGATAGTGTGGATGTGAGCAGCTTTTCTTCTCCCTTTAATAAGATTGGGAAAAGGGAAAGAGGATGGAAGATGGACAGAGAAGAGCAGTCTCCTGGCCTGCATACATAAACCCTGGCATGGGTACAGGTCGGGGCAGATGTATGCAGCAGCCTCAGAATCTCCCCAGGGCTTTTATCTAGTTGTGGTTGGTATTCTGCTTGCACAAAATCAAAAAACAGGGGCTTGGCACTCTTCAGGTTTCTGTTAACATACAGGTCGTACCTTCTCCCTGCTGAGAAGTGACCAGGCCTCTCATCTCTAAACCCTCCTGGGTACTCCAGTCCAAGAACACCTGCTCAGCTATTTGCAAGACAAAGGCTTTAAGCAACAAAAGCCACTCCTCATCTTCCCAGTATGCTATTGAGCCATCCACTGCCCAAGCCTGCCCATCTTGATGGTACTAGTCATTGCATTGTATGGAAACAGCTTGGGTGAGAAAGTAATAGTGCAGAAAATGTACCCCTGCTCTTTGCCTGTACATCAGATCAATGTGTGCTCAGCTGAGGCTTCACTAATAATTTTTTTCCTTCAAGAAAATCATTCTGTAAGAAGACTAGAAAGATACATACAACAACGACATATAAAGACTAGAAAGATACATATAACAACGACAATATCTTTGAAATTTTGAGAAAAATAAGTATTCAGGAAAGAAATATAAGGGAAAGGAGAGAATGGGAAAGAAAATGTTTCAAGGATCATACTTATTACTCCTCATATCTAATGAAGTCTCCCCAGTAAATGATGGAGCAGGTAGTGGAAGAGCCACTCAGAAAGGTCTGACCTCAAGGGAAGAGACTGACAATCAGGGATCGAGGCTTCCAACCCTGTGAAAGGTGGAGGAAAAAGGCAATACAGGGATTTCAATTTTGATCTCACCAGAAATTGTTTGAACTGAATGTAATAATAAGGAACTGGGTAGTAGTGTCTTTGTGATAGAAGGATATTGCTAGTTGTTAATATTTTATACACTGTTTCAGGGTAACTACCTTTGCTTCTCCCACCTCTTTTGTACAGAATAACCCTAAAATTGCCAGCAGGAAATCCCAAATACCTTAATTTGACCTTTTGCAGATAGATAATAAAAGAAATTATTATTTAAGATCTGTCTTATGATTGGTTTGTTTCCTTTTTTTTTTTTTTTTTTAAAGAAATGAAGTACAGAACAGAAGTTGATAGTGTAGAAGCAGAGCATTGTCCCATGCATAAGCCTGCCACGTGATCTATTGATGGCAAATGCAAGCTAGCTATTAAGCTACATATATTACACTAAATATAGAAACATAGGCAGGTATACTGTCAGATGGATAATGCCTGGGATTTTTACAATTTGACATAAAAATGACATATGTGAGGATTCAAAACTTCCAGTTTTGTTCGACATGCTGCTCTAAAGGTTTCTTTTTTTACCTTTTAAGCATCTCTCTCCTGCAGCTGAGAAAATCCCAGTAAATGATTGAATCAACCCTAATGAAACTGAAAGAATGTGCACAGCATTAATTCTGCCCCCCCTCTTTTTTTTGTTTGAGAACAGTTTCTTATTTTTTTAAGAAGTTCACAAATACCTTTATACAACAGCATAGTATCAGGAGAGGTTAAACAAACCCCAAACAAACAAACCAAGACCAAAAAAGAGCTCTATAGAGATTCTCAATATATCTAAGATAAAAACAGTAGCCAGAAAAAGAGAAAAAACATGTGAGAGAAACATAGTGGAGAGGAAAGGTCTTAAGAGTCTTGCATACAGTTCTGGTGTCCTCAACATAAAAAGGACATGCAACTGTTGGAGCAAGTCCAAAGGAGGGCCACAAGGATGATCAGGAGATTGGAGCACCTCCTGCATGAAGATAGGATGAGAAAGTTGGGGCTGTTCAGCCTGGAGAAAAGAAGGCTGCGTGGAGACCTCATAGCAGCCTTCCAGTACCTGAAGGGAGGCTATAAGGATGCTGGGGAAGGGCTCTTCATTAGGAACTGCAGTGATAGGACAAGGGGTAATAAATTCAAACTGAAACAGGGGAAGTTTAGATTGGATATGTGGAAGAAATTCTTTACTGTGAGGGTGGTGAGGCACTGGAATGTGTTGCCCAAGGAAGTTTGAATGCTCCATCCCTGATGGTGTTCAAGTCCAGGTTGGACAGAGCCTTGGGTGACATGGTTTAGGGTAAGGTGCCCCTGCCTATGGCAGGGGGGCTGGAACTTGACAATCTTGAGGTCCTTTCCAACCCTAACTATTCTATGGTTCTAAGAAGGTGGAAAAGTTTCTGTATCTAAGCTCTTCTGGGTTACAGTTTAAACAATGAGTTATTCAGAGGATACAGGAAAAGACAGCTCTTGCAAAATTTATCAGAGATTTAGGGCATATAGGAATCCAACTTAAAAAAAAATAGTGTTTTCAATACAATTTTGTTGGACCTTAAAAGAGATTAAGAAATTGGAAACATTTGCAATGTGGCTTTGTTTTTTAAAAAAAAGTGTTGAGAATTCCAAATACAGCAAGAGAAAAAGATAACAAGTGTGCTTGAAGGATTCCTAGGAAATTAAAAGGAAGAAGAAAGATAGAAGGAACGGGATAAGTGTAAGTAAGAGATGCTGAAGAACAGATGGAACTGAGGGTCACTCTAACAAGATTAATGGTGATTAGACAATTGAGCAGAAATCTCATTTACTGGGCATTGACCTTTGAACTGAGATTGTTGGAGGCCAAAGCAGAAGATAATTGCCTTTGAAGACTTTCTTTTGGAGCAATAGCTGGGTGATGTGTAAGGATAGGATTCCCACCTCATTCCCACCTCTGCTGCCTTCCTGGCACACCAAGAGGGACAGCAAGAAGTGAGGAGCAGAGATGAGTCAAAGTTTCTTTTAGTCATAAAATCTCAGAATAGTTTCAGTTGGAAGGGACTTTAAAGCTCATCCAGCCCCAAGCCCCTGCCTCAGGCAGGGACACCTTCCACTAGACCAGGTTGCTCAAAGCTCTGTCCAACCTGGCCTTTAAACAAAAGAAAATTCTTTCAGCCCTGACTCTTAGCATGTCAGTCTATTATAGTGATGTTGGAATGAAGCGAGTAGAGGAAAATGCACTTGGATGTTTGGGCTCCAGAGCATCCTTGTATTTGTTTACTTAGAAACTGGTGGTGTATGAAATTAAAGTATTGAGGTGGATGGGCAGCTCATCTGTGGGCAAAAATGCACCAGTGAGTTTTGGAATATTTTCTGATACGATTTGCCATTGTGATAATAGTGGGTTGTCTTTTTTCCTTTTTTTTTTTTCTTTTGTCCTCAAGTTACTTGACAGAGACGGTTAACACATTGCTATACTTGCTGCGATGTGCTGCTCCATGCCAGCTCCATCCTTGCTATATGCCAGCTCCATGTGCAAAGGAGAATAAACTCAGCTTTATGTTAAAGTTTTTACTATTGGGAAAAACATGGGTATTTCAATACAGACGGTCTGAGATTTGTTTATGCAAGAGAAATTACACTGCTCATTTACATAAAAAATAGCATGCAAAGAATAATAATTAGCCACTGTACTGGAAAATAGGTATTGAATGTGCAGTGAAGAAAAATATACCCTGTATATATACTGCACAGGCAGCCAGAAGATACAGGTATGCTAATAGATTTTTACCATGTTTGTATTTTATTATTCCATGAAACATGACTACACTGAGTTAATGTGACTCACGTTGAATCAATTACTAATACAGTGCCCAAAAGGTTTTGATAAACCAGTTAAATTTTCAACAGATACTTGCCATTTCCTGCCACAGACTTAGAGGAGGTAGGACTGGGGGAAAGTGTCCCTGGCAGGACTGAAGTTTGAATGAAGAGTCACACAAACACCACCAAAACCTTATCTATTTGTCCAGGTAGGAAAAGCACTTCCTCTGTGCAGAGAGGGCAGAGATGCATTGGTCACAAGTGTCTAGACAAAGTACAAGCAAAGTCTCATCATGTCACAGAATATTACTCTGGTATACTCTTCTGTGATTCTGTGATTTTCTGCCCTTGCAGACACTAGATGTATAGTAATTACAATGCAAATCAATTCACTTTCAAGAATATGCATGTGATACCACCAAAACCATTGTTATCCTGAATGTGAAGCCTTTTAGGAAAATATTAGTTTGTTTTCAGAAAATCTGCTGCAATGGAGGAGTGGGGAGCTTGCAGTTTTGCAAATCATGGAAAAGCTGAAAATTGTGGTATGGGCATAGAACCGAATCACAGAATCATTTAGGTTAGAAAAGTTCTTTAAGATCATTAGGTCCAACTGTTAACCCAGCACTTCCAAGTCCACCACTAAACCATATCCCTCAGTGACACATCTACATGTCAATACCTCCAGGAGTGGTGTCTCCATCACTTCCCTGGGCAACCTGTTCCGGTGCTTGACAACCCTTTCAGTGAAGGCTTTTTCCTAATACCCAATCTAAACCACACCTGCTGAGTACAGGGGGACAATCGCTGCCCTAGTCCTGCTGGCCATGCTATTTCTGATACAAGCCAGGAAACCCTTGGCCTTCTTGGCCACCTGGGCACACTGCCAGCTCATATTCAGTCGGCTGCCAAACAACACCCCCACGTCCTTTTCCGCAGAGCAGCTTTCCAGTCACTCTTTCCCAAGCCTGGAGCATTGTATGAGGTTGTAACTCAAGTGCAACACCCAGCGCTGAGCCTCGTTGAACCTCATACCATTGGCTGCAGCTCATTGGATCAGCCTGCCCAGATCCCCCTGCAGAGCTTTCCTACCCTCCAGCAGACCAACAGTCCTGCCCAGCTTGGTGTCATCTGCAAACTTACTGAGGGTGCACTTGATTCCTTTGTCTCAGAGCATGTAATAGATAATTAGAAACTCTCTGCCCTTGTGGAAATCTGATTTTGCAAGAGGTACTGGGGAAGTTCATCAGCCCACTTTAGTACAACATAGGATAAAAATATGCACAAGGCTGGAAGAGAAGGATTAGTGCATGCTTATGAGGTACTGTAGGAGAACACCAATTACTAGAAAATTACATTTTCCAAGAGACTAAAGTGATCTTTTTACCCACATTGCAAACATATAAATGTGCTTTGAAATATTATGACTTCAAAATGTGCATTTTTAGAGTAAAAATCCCACAGTAACAGGAGAACTACCTTCATGTTTTTGCACATCTATCACTACATAACTAATAGCAGCAGTCACTGCATGCAATTTCTACTGAAAACCAAGAAATGGGAACCATAAAATGACCAATCTTGACTTGGAAAGCTAAGAATAGGTGAGAAAGACAGGAATTTAGCTGTGATCTGATGGGTGCAGGAGGTTGCACTGGGATCAGGTTCCTGCAGAAGGGGCTCATAGCTCAGCAAAAACTTTAAAGAGGAATCTGGAGTGATGAGTGGTAAATATTTAATCATTAAGGGGAACATTCTGTAAACTGTAAAGTGATGCCAGGATCAACCCAATTGCCACTCAAAAGCAGTAATCTCGAGGGTAAACTTGGTGAGCAGGTGGATTACAGGGGCTGCCAGCAGTAGGGCGTGCAAAGCAAAAGCAGACCAACAAATTCTGGGCAAGATCCTCCTGCACTCAAAGGCTTATTTATTTATTTAACATGCAAAGTCAGGCTGACTCCCCAGATCTGGAACACCAGTTTTCCTCTCTTGAACATGCCACTTGTAGGATGAAGCAGAATATCAGCTTGTGGTGTCCCCAGCTCTTAGGGGGTAGGCACGAACTGTGCCACTTTTCACACTTCCCTGGCTGGCATGGGCCAAGCACTAGCACAATAGCCACTTGTGCTGTCACAGCAGTTAGCGTACGTCCTGTGCTATTTATTCCCTTCCTTTTCACAGCTAATTGGAGCAAGAAGGAACAGGGAAACAGAAATGACACTTTTCTACTCAAAGCTTTGCTGTTAGTAAACTTCAATGCATTTTCCTTGCCATTTAATGCTTCACTGCTGATTTTTATTAAACAAAATAAACTGGAGTTTACCTACTTTCAGTAAGCAGTGCTTGCTCTTCAGTTTAAACAGCTTTCTCCAAATCTTTACCTTGTTCTCTTTCTGTCAGGGGCTTGCAAGCAGCTGCCCCCAACCCAAGCTTTGTTCAGTACAAATGCAGTTGCTGAGCAACCAGGCAACCTCCCTACAGCACGATTTTGGCACGTTATCTGTGATTTGTGTGAAACAGAGATAGCTTTAGAAAGGTAGATAATTGCCTGCCCTGCTGCACAGCACGTATGGCAGGAGGTTATAATATGGGTCGATGTCATGGAGTCCAATCCAGGGTTTACCAAAGTTCTTCTCAATCCCTTCTGGGATTATATCCCTTGAATGTGGATTAGGTCTAATTTCCTGTTCCAAAGAAGAAGCAATGATGCTGTCCATGCAGCCGGTGGCACCCGCTGTGTGTGCACATGCCATGCAGGTAAGGTCAGTGTGTGCTCCCATCTGCTGCTCTGCATGGTGATGAGTTCAGCTCCGGTGCTTTGAATGCCCTTCTTCCTGCTGAGCTGTAAATTACTGAAAGGGTAAACTTGATGGGAAGGAATTTACAAACTATTAAATAGCTTTTGGGGATATAAGCCAGAGCAAAACTGAAGCTTTGGAGTGCTGAGAGCATGGCTTGCTGCAAGAGTGTTGCTCCCTGGGAACATGATACAATGAGAAGAGTGGTTCTGCTCTAGTGACAAGCTAATGATATGACAAGAAGAAAGATTAAACAAACCACTATAAAATAAAAAAGCTTTTGTGCTATAGGAATATGAACTCTTGTCCTGAATATTTCGGAGTGCTGTTTGCATGGGCACAATTTTTGCTGGTTTTGAGGTTAAAGATTTGGGGATCTGCAAATGAAGTGGTATGGGCACAGGGTGTCTGTATATTGTGGCAATGGTTCAGGATTTTTTTTTAGTGTTGTTGGGTTATTTTATGAGGAGGTGCCATAGCAAGCAGTAAGTCAGAGCAGTGACCTGTCCCACTGCTCCTAGGGAAATGCCACAGAGCCTCTTGCATGGGGTGATGTCTCCATAGCCATAGTGCAAGAATTGCTTGAGGAGCAGAGCACATGGAAGAAGGAAAAAAGCCTCAGAGATGTAGGCCCTCTTAATGGGCTTGAATGCAGAAAAGTTTGTATTGCCAACAGATCAAGCAACGATCATATCAGTAGACGGCTGTCTACTAATCTTCTACAGGTGGAAGACTTGGGGGAAAAAAGGAAGCCATAGTTCTCATACATTTTTCCATGCAATTTGCATGTGGCTAAAACCTTTTAGTGTTGGAATTTCTCTTCTGCTGCATGGAGCTTGTAAACACTCCCTGTGCTCAAGCCTTGCAAATCTTGTGTACGTACGACCTCCTGGGAGCTATGTGTCCTTCTGAGCTGTTTCTCCTTCCATTTTAAGTGGCTGCAGACATCTGAGGCAGGGGCTGTGCATTGATCCTTCTTTTAATTTACTATAAACTAATTAGTATGAGAACAATCTGAAGTGGAGGAAATCATTGCTGTGCCAGGGGAGGGGAGCAGAGCTGGGCATAAGCTGCTGCTCACATAAAACCTGCTCAGGGACCTTGGGAGGCTCCGAATTAAGACACTGCTGAGTTTTTCTACCGCACTCTTCTAAGAGGGTCCCAGCTCTGTAGAACATGTTTAAATATTAATTGGGATATGGCCGGCAGTGCAGGTGTCTTCCTCCTCTTTCTTCCCATGCCTCTCATGAGGTTGCTTGGCTGTTCTGTGCTTTCCTCCTCCAACTTTGTGAATATTTCATGCATAGTGATTCAGCTGTGCACAGCCAGCTGGGAGGGCTTCAAGAGATGTGCCTGAGCATGAAGTAAAACTGCAAAATTAGGGAAAGGGAAGACCTTGCTCCAAAGTCCTGTTTGGCTCTGGAGCCCTCTGCAGAGGGGTGAGCGCTTTCAGCTGTGACCTGGGGATGCTCTTGTTGACCGCAGGGGATAGAGAAGTGTTGCAGTAGAATTTAATAGAGTTGATTGTCTCTATAAAGTAATTCTAATTTCAGTAGTTGGAGAGAGAGATTGCACAATAATAGTTGTGTAATTCTGCTCCTTCTGACTGCAGAGGACTAATCCCAGGAATGGATATTTTAGGAACTGTGATCAGCACAACAGGAATGACAGAGAATATGCTGCCCACCAGTGTAATCTGAGTACTGTGCATGAAGGTTTGCTCCCAGCAGGTAAAAGTGTGGTTTTACACCCTTTTCATCAAAGCAGAGGATCCTTGCCAATCCCCCTGGATGGGTCCCACCCAGATGTCTTGCGCAATAAGATTGTGCAAGGATTTTTTAGGACTGATCTCTCCAGGTGTGTGGACATTCTGTGGGTGGGTGGTAGGGAAGCAAGAACTATTCTCTGTAATACTGAATGAAAATAGTGTGTTAATCTGACACCGATGTATGGGTTACATGTTGGTATTTCTGATACCCTATACTGAATATCAGTATATCCACCCATAAATTGTTAGCACTGCCTGGGTTGGACAGCACTGCAGACCACAAGAGCCTGTGCACCTCTGCAGAGATATTTCCTATCCCACCTGCACTAACTCTCTGCACTGTGCTTCAGCACCCCATATTATTGCCAGTCAAGATCACCATCAGTGCAAACCCCACACTTCAGGGGGATTAAGCATCCGTTTGTGGCATAGGACTTGAGTAACTATGAGGATAATGCATAGGCCCCTTGCTCCTCAACCCAGGCACACACTGGTGCCTGTCCTGCCACAAGGACCTCTCCTGCCAGGAGAGAGAGGGGGCCATACACCTAGCTGGAACCCACGTGTGCTCTGGACACTGAGACACAAGACATCCTGCTGAGGGGGTTTCCTGCTCAGCTTGTGCATGGCCCAGGGGAGCACCTCTAAGTGTGGCTTAACTCATGGTGTGCTGGGAGAACAGTATTTTGCTTCAAATGCACAGATGCGAAACACTTCACATCTGACTTTGTGGAAAAAGGGAGAAAAATGCTTTACTTAGGTTAAAAGAAAAAGCATTACAGAGTTTAAAAGCCTTTCTCTACCCTGTTTGTTTTGACAATGTTAATTTTCCCATTTTTTTTCTGAAATTTTAATTATCTGCAAAACACTTTCTGCAGGAGTTGTTTCAGTTTTGAGAAAGCTGCATAATCTCTGCTTGAGGCTGATATTTGAGCATGCTCTAGTCCCACATGGAATGAGAGCATACCAGGGAGAGATGGATTCCAGATGTTTGCAGCTGTCACGTGGTAACAGTTGATTTTGTAAGTAATAGAGTTCCTTGAGTATCTGATTTTGGCAGCAATCTCCACTTTTGTCTAAAGAGAAACTGCACAGGAAGTTAGAAAGTACAAGACAAAGGAGTATTTTTAGCTAACTCAGCTGTGAAACTGCATAGAGAGGCAGGATCGGAGGAGAGATACTGGAACACACCAAGGACACTTGCTTAGGTTCCTGCTGTTTGGGGCAAAAAGTAAGTGCTCCTTCCCTTTGCAGTCTGTCCCAGCTTCTAGCAACAAGCCTTTCGCCATAAGTTGTACCTAGACGAGCCCTTGGAGAAGTTACTCTTCATGAATTTGCCTCACCCTTTCCTGGCCCTGCCTGTGGGTGCACCAAGACCACCAGAAGGTCCCTGCCATAATTCCCACATTTGTCCCAACTGCTTCCTAACAACTCATTTGTTATTTTTCCCATCATTGAAGTGACATCTTCTGAGAACAGGGCTTGTTCAATGCAGGTTCCTTTCCTGTGATGAATACCCATTTGCAGAGCTTGGCTGGGGATGTGCTGGTTGCTTCTCCAAAATGACATGGAGTTTGTGCTTAGATGGCTTTCACCATTTAGTCTTGTGATTGATCCTAGACTCCGACTAGACTCAGTAGTCAGCGGCTGTCCACGCACAGGTTGCTCTTGTTCTTTTTAAAGATTTATTTTTCCATGTTTGACAAACTCTGACCCTGCATATGGCCATTCCGGAATACATTATGGGGGCAGCCATACTTTGCTTTTTTTGAATAGTAGAGATTTTTCTTTGCAGCTGGCAGTAATTAGCTGGAAATGGTGAGATACAGGCACCTGTACATGTAGAGGGAGAGGGGTTTTTAAACATGATTTAGCAGTTTTTCTATACCTGCCTGAAGTCTTTGTTTAGGTTAAAAATAGCTGGTCCCTGACCTTCCCTATTACTTCTAAAAAGGTTAATAGCTGCTCTGCAAGTACATTGTGCTTAACCTGCATGGCCCTCTCTCAGAAGGGCAATGCAGAACATTTTCCTGAGCTCCCAGGTGCTCTCATCAGTACACAGCAGCATTGGGCCTTGGCTAGTACTTACACTGTGTCCAGTAAAATGTTTGCAATGTGTCTTGCTAACGCATTCACTGGGCTGAAGCTACTAATGTTCTGGGAAAGGAGAGGGAAAGATTTTTCTTGCGCAGATGCAGGGTGCCAAGCACCACCAGAGTTTTTGCCTCATTGCAGATAATGCCACTCCAGTTAAGAGAATGTGGTTTACATGGACTTCTGGTAAATCCTCTGAAAAGAGTTTCGAAGAAACGAAGTGGCAGCAGAAATATGCTTCATAGAAATGAGACTTATAACAGGGATGGGGCCTTTGTGTAAAAAGCCTGTTAACTGCACAACTCTGCCCTCTGCAATTTCTGTAACATTATCTATAATGTGGAAGAAGGTCTGTTTTAATTCTTGTTTTCCTTAAAAATCAATTATTTGACAAAGAAATAAACGTAAGAGAATAATATTTACTCAATATGCTATTTGCTCAAATGAAAATGTTTTTTTCAGGGCAAAAAAAAAATACATTAAAATACATTAAAATATTTTAATAAAAATAGAATGAATATGTTTTAAAATTTTCCCGAATCGCAAACTCCTATCTTCATTTGCATGGGAACTTCTTTTGAGTTCTTTGATTAATATTGTGATTAAATATACAT
Organism: Bolborhynchus lineola; assembly: GCA_025448015.1. Classification (NCBI taxonomy): domain Eukaryota; kingdom Metazoa; phylum Chordata; class Aves; order Psittaciformes; family Psittacidae; genus Bolborhynchus; species Bolborhynchus lineola. The sequence goes on along the minus strand of JAOEHX010009449.1, from coordinate 44,966 downwards.
AAAGGCACAAGAAGTGTGTAGAAAATAAATGAATAAAGTAGAACTCTAGAAAGGGAAAACGTGAATTGCAGACAACAAAACCTGCAGATAGTGCAGCAATCTGTCAGGATGGATTGCTCTTCACAGCACATTTTTAGCTAGACCATCTGATGTTTAATAAGCTTTTCAGCATCCTTCATCCTCCCTGGCTGGCTCCAGGAGCCTGGAGCTACTTCATGGGTAGAGTAGCTTTGGGTAAGATTGGTCCTAGCTACAGGGCTGTTATTTCTACTGCTTTTGGTAATGCAGGTAAATGCCACTGATGCAAATGCAGCACAATCTGTGTCAAAGCCATCTGATATACTGAAAAGTGAGTGATGATTTTATGCATCAGCAGAGTAGAAAAATAAAATTTCCCATCACTCGGCTATGGGAAGAGGAGCCAGATCTGCTTTTGGATTCACATAGCTGTATTGCCTCTGAGGGCTTCTGGATATGAAAAGGAGTAGCAGTGTTTTTTTATTGGAGAGGGGAATGAGTCTGTGCACAGAGGTGTCATTTTTATACAATTTCTTGAAAGGCAGAAGAGTTCTTCAGCCACATCCTTCACTAGTGAAAAATCACTATACCTCTGGTAAATGGCATGTACTGGTGGGGAGTACAGCCTCAGAGCATCCCTGCCATTCCATCCCGCCTGCTCCATTGTGTGAAAAACATAAGACACAACCGGAGTTCTTGAAATTGCAGTTGATTTATGTTCGACATCTTTTTAAAACAGCCATATGGGAACAGTGTTCTGCTGAGAAACGGCGTGATTCAGAGCCAGGACTGCAGGTGTACGAGAGAGTTTTTATAACAGAGCCAAGCTTATTGCCTGCCCCACATCACAGGTCCTGCCAGAAAGTAATGCAAGCATCCTGGTGGGGTGAGGGCCTGAAGGCAGCACTAGATCTTACTGTGACCAGTGCTGATGGTCTGTTCCTCTGCTTGACAGGGTGATGCCCAGGCACTGCTTTCCCAGTGCAGTACCATTCTGCTGCTCACCAAGCACTTTGTGTCATGGTAACACTATTCATCATGGTAGCGCCTTGCATGCTGGTAGCACCTTCCAGCATGGTAGCACCTTGCATGATGGTGGCACAGCCTCATGAGGCAATGTGGACAAAGGCAAGGCCATTAATACAATGCTTACCAGCAGGAAGCAAGGTAAGGTTGGGAGAGCAACGGAAGTTGCTCTGAGTTAATAAGCTCTCACACATAGGTTTTACTTTAAAAAGAATTTATTCAGCCTGAAAATTGTTTCTCTACATATACTGCCTATGCTGGCCTTGAGGGAATAAGCTAGAAGGTAAGGACAAGAGACAAAATAAAGTGTATGTGTAAAAAAATACAGAAAACAATGAATAACTTAGAAGATGTCAATTTGATTTTCAGAGATTGCTGTAATGTCTCTGTCCCGAGACATTTGGGGAAGGGGAAGACAAAGTGAGAAACATGATTTTGGATATCTTTTCTGTCACCTTGTTAAAAGAATTGATTTATGATATGCATCTGAACCAGACAGAGCTAGTTTTATCTCATGTATTTGATAAAGCATGATATTTTAGATATCAGGGAGGGATAAAACGAATAAGGAAAATCTCAGATTTTTTTTTCATGTGCTAAAATCAAAAAGAATTAGGTGAACTGAGATGCAAAGTAATTCAAATAGGAAGAAAAAGGAG
>JAOEHX010009449.1:20729-36038 GCA_025448015.1 Bolborhynchus lineola | reverse complement strand
TCAACCTGTGGGAGTTGCATTCTTTCAGTTCTCCATGTAGCAAACTGCGTGGCTGATTTACGGCCTAAACCACGACAGTACTGACTGTATTAAAGGAGCAAAGGCCATGGGTTGTGGTCCACAAGAATCAAGAGAAAACTGTGTCAAGTAGCAGCACTGGGACACAATTCATAATGAAAAGGCTATTTTGTGACTGAGCTCTCTTCTGTGCATCAGTGCCACAGGATAAAATAAACTTGGGTGTTGAAAGGAAACAGAGGTGTCTTTCCTGTTTTTAATTCAACTTTTAACCAGTTGCCGGAAGACTGGTTGGGGTCTAATGCATCCACGCTGCAGGCTACAATGCATTGGCCCAAGAAACTGTTGTGCTGGATTTTTATGAGATATCATATTCGCCCAGTGTTTGCAAGAGATTGTCAGTACCTAAATTGCCTTTTAAACCATTTGACTAAACTCCCTTCTTTTTCCAGGGCTCAGTCTCCTGTGATATAATAATATAACTTTCCTTCACAGTCTCCCAGGGCTGACAAAACTCTAATTTCTAATTTAAAACATAAGACAACATTCATTCTTAGAAAACATTCTTGGCTGTAAGTCTGTAAGACTTCTTTGTACAAAATGAGGGAAGAAAAGCTGTAAAAGTGGCTGTCTTCATTTCTGAGACATTTTCCAATAAAACATGGGGGTATTTCTTCCTACATTGCTTCAGCTGATGAATTCATCATCTCTGCATCCCCATAATCTGCAAATGCTGGTTTTAAATGGAGGGTTACTTATGAAACTTTCTCCAGCAAACAGTCTCTGTGCTGTGTGTGCCACTAGGGCCACCATCCCTGCCCCTGGGCTCAGATCCAGAGATGGAGAACGAAGACAAGTATTGCAATAGGATGTCTTTCTTCCCTGGGGCTGCTGAACCCCCAGACTCTCAGCCTGGTCCTCGGACCCACACTAACCCCATACTGAAATATTGGGCATTGCAAGAAAATGCAGTTTAGGTGGTAATGGTAGGGGAACCCTTTGAAAGTTTGCTACTCTGTATATATACTGTACATATATATATTCCTACTGTATTGGGTTTGCATGGCAAGGTTTTGGTAGGGGGGAAGGAATGGTGAAATGCTGCTGGAAGCTTCCTCCATGTCCAATGGAGCCAATGCTGGTTCCAGGATGGACCTGCCACTGGCCAGTGCCAGACCCATCAGCAATGTTGGTAGTGCCCCTGGAAAAATGCATTTAAGAAGGAGGAAAATAAACTGCAATGGCAGAGAGAGGAAGGAGTGAGAATATGAGAGAAACAGCTCTGCAGACACCGAGGGCAGTGGAGAAGGAGGGCAGGAAGTGCTCCAGGTGCTGGGGCAGAGATTTCCCTGCAGCCCATAGGGCAGCCCATGGTGAGGCAGGCTGCGCATCTGCAGCCCATGGAGGTCCATGGTGGAGCAGATATATACTTGCAGCCCATGGAGGACCCCGCACTGGAGTAGGGGAATGCCCAAATGAGGCATGATCCCATGAGAAGCCCATGCTGGAGCAGGATCATCGCAGGACCTGTGGCCCCATGGAGAGAGGAGCCCACACTGGATCAGATTTGCTGGCAGGACTTGTGACCCTCTGAGAGGCCCACAGTGAAGCTATCTGTTCCTGAAGGACTGCACCCTGTGGAAGGGGCCCACACTGGAGCAGTCTGTGAAGAACTGCAGCCTGTGGGAAGGTCATCTCCCACATTGGAGGCATTCGTGAAGGAGTGTCTCTTACAGGGGGAACTCCACTCTACAGCAGAGACCGCTGCTGAACTGTGATGAACTGACCACAACACTGATTCCCTGTCCCACTGCACTGCTGGTGGGAAGGAGGCTGGGAATTTGGGATTGAAGCCCCAGAAGAAGGGAGGAGTGGAGGGAAAATTGTTTTTAAGATTCAGTTTTATTTCTTTCTGTCCTACTCTGATTTGATTGGTAATAAATTAAGCTAATTTCCCCACATCAAGTCTGTTTTGCCCAAGAAGGTAATTGGTGAGTGATCTGTCCTGATACTGACTCGGGAGCATTTGTTAAGTTTTCTCTCCTGTGCTCAGCTGAGAAGGGAAGTGATAGAGTGGCTTTGTTGGGCACTGGGGGTCCAGCCAGGGTCAACTCACCAAGCCTACTGGTATTGTTTTCTTATCAGGAAGAAAAGGTACATAGCAGGGATGATTATCATTTAACTTCCATCTCCTTTATTAATTTAGAATGGGTAATTTGGGATGCAGAAGTACTTATTGCCAAAACCCAGAAATAGTTCCCTTGTAGGCACTAAATCACTGCTCCTGAGATAATCAAGGTAGTGGGAGCATTTATCAAGCTTTTACTAAATTTATGGCCCCTCCCTGAGATCTATCCTCTTGCCTGGCTGTGTGTCTCTGGGTGATGGAGAAATTTGGCCTCATGGTACAAGTTTCCCTAGGGCAGAGCAGCCCCACAGGTGAGTGGGGGCTCTGATTCAGCCCCTCATTGCCATCTTGGGGTGGCTGGGCTGTGGGGTACTGCTTCATCTGCCCTCCTTGACTTTTTTAACCTCCTTTGAACCTGTGTGCGATGCCCTGTGCCAGTGAGCTCCAGGGATGGATGCTGTGGTTGTGGCAATGGGGGAGAGGGGGACAGCCGTCTGCTGCAGGCAGGGCTGGCATCGCAAACCAGGATCCATGAGGAGTTTTGCAGCTATAAAGTGTGGAGAGTGGGATAGCTCTATTATCAGACAGGAGGAACACCAACATTTCCTGCTACGTGCTGAGCTACTCTGGGTTGAAGTTACTGTTTAACTTTTTTGGACACGATATTCAGTGCTAATAGAAAACTCTCCCTCACCAATGTTTTCCCCAAAGAAAAAGACATTTCTATGCTCCAGTAGGATTTCTGCAGAAATTGTCTACCATCTCCATCAAAGACTTGGAGGTTTCTTCTCTCTCCTGTGCACAGTGCTTGCACGCAGCATGAGGAAGCCCTCATCAGACCTCACAGTGCTTGGTCATCCCCCCCATCCCAAAATTTTGGAGCCAGCAGCTCCAATACATAACCAGCTCCATTTGAGGTCTTCCCCATGGACTAAAATAACTCCAAGAAGTAAATAAGGAAAATCTGATCTTAAAGCCCAGGACCTGAGAGTGTAATTTCCATTGGAAATCAGCTCTTTGGGGTGGCTGGCTAGCAAAGCTGTGTCCCCGGGGACATGCCGGGAAGTTTGTTCTTGTAATGTTCTTGCTATTGATTTAAGGAGAAACAAGAGTTGGTTAATTATCTGTGGCTGTGCTTAGCTTTGTTTTGTCTCTACTAATGACTGGGGCTGTTGTGACTGTACACTTTAATGTCTTTCAGATGCCAGAGGTCTTATTATAAACTCATGCCCCATACAGAGACCACCAGCAGAAAAACTTGTTGCTGCTTTGAGGTTGCAAATAGCAAATAAAAGCATGCTCCTTCCCCTACTCCAAGCTTTCAACATGTGTATTTTTGCAAAGAACTGCAGGGCTTTTATATCAAATGAGCTTTTTTTCTGATTCAGCTACACACCACTGAAGAACTGAACTTATCCCTGTGCAGGTACCTCTATAAATAAGTGGACATATAATATTTCCACAGCTGTGCACTGCCAGATGGCTCTGCTTTTTTAAGCTTAAAGTAACTTCCTTCCTTTGCAGGGGGAAAAGCCAATTCTGTCAAGTCCTATAAACTCATCCTTTCAGGAGCAGACATGTCCTGGAGACCTGGCTTTGAACCTGGAGAAGAAGAAACTTCTCAGGGCTGGAGCAGCCACCGAGAGAGCCCTGAGAGAGGTCAGACAAGTGCGTGGGAAGGTACCTGATCCAGCACTGCTTAACCCAGCCATTTCCAGGCGACAGTGGTGATGGCTGGCTGCAGAAACCAGAACTACCCTGCAGATCAGGACCTGGTTCTTTAGTACGGCTGTAACAGAAACATGGTGTTTATAACATCAGTGTGGCAATAACGGCAATATTCCTGGCAGAGTGCAGGCTTTGTGTTGAGAGGGTAAATGCTTTTAAGGGAGGTTTCCTGTGTGCAATGGCCAGGCCCTTTTGTGCTTCCTACTGATGGCTGCTAAGTAAATAAGTAATTTACATCTCCAAACTGATCTGCTCTTTTCTGAGTGGCTCTCAGCATCTTTAACCTTTCAGAGATGGAGCAGCTCCTGCACGGCTGGTGCACAAATGACATCTCCTAGAGCCTGGCTGGGACTGTGCAGGCTCTCTGGATAAAACAAGCCCAGCTTTGGTAGCCAGCCTGTACTCTGTGCATCACCCAGGTCTAGGTCAGGGTATAACTGAGGTGGTAGAGCTTTCCCCATGCCAGAGCCTTCAGTTCCTGGGAAAAGCAACAGGCTCTCACCACTACAGCACAACACAATATATCTCTATCTAAATAACCCTCCAAATCCTGCTATGGTCCTGTATTGCAGCAATATTCAACCAGCAGTTCTGGGGATGGTAGGTGCCACTTGGAACATGGGTGGACCTTTGTGCCATGCCAGTCCTGCACATGCCAGGCCCAATGCTCAGCCTCTCTCCTAACAAATTGCCCTCCAGATCATCCCGCTGTAAAAGCCTGGCAGATAAATGTAATTTTTTTCATCACAATTACCTCTGCCATGGACAGGAATGTATAGGCAGAGCAAAATTATTGTTGTCTTGGCTTTTTCAGCTCCGGCTCATGCTCTGTAGTAGCAGTTAGTTCCTCAGCACAAGTGCCTGCTCCCTTTTTACAACTTTCAACGCACCTTTTCCTATATTACATTCCTGGAGCTTTGCAAGGGAGTTCAAAACACAGGCTGGATTTTACATGCCGTTTCACATCCCTGAGCCGTGTCTGGGAAACTCAGCATGAGCAGATGATCAAGAGCATGTTGTCAAAGATGACATCAAGCAGATGAAGGGGAAAGCACAGCGCAGTGAAGGTCTTCACCATGTGCTGTAATTGCTGGGTTCTTTCCATGCAGGTTCTCACGTTGTTGTTTCTCATCCTTCTGCCTGAGCCTTGGCGTCTCCTAGGGAAGATGTATTGGGAACTCCTCTGTGAGGGCTGGCGCACGCTGAGACTGCTTCCAGGGTGCTGGGTTGCCCCTCCTGGTGTCTTACCCAGAAAAGAGGTATGGGGACCCCCAGGTATGAGGTCCTGGTATCGGCCCATAAAATGTAAAGAAGAAACCTTTATCCAGTGTACACCACTGCACAGGGAATCAGGACAACACCCAGTGCCTTGCTTTGTTGGTTGGTGCCATGGCTATAAAACAGTGCTTCACCCTTGGGCTGGGGTGGGAAGAATGTATTTTTCAGTCTATTGCTCATCACACAGTTTCTGGGTCTGCCTGACTTAATTGCTCCTGCTCCCTGCCAGGCTTTGGGAGCTGTGCATTCCTGCCTGTCACTGCAAAGCAAACCATTTCCCTCTCTGCCCATGAGTGCAGCTTGAAATTCGGCTAGCAAAAGATGTTTTTCAGCCACAAGAGAACTACAGCTGGGCTGACCTTGCCTTGCTGTGGGCAGCCCTGCCTGCCAGTGCCCTCTGCCTGCCCCGCCACCTCCATCCTTGAGATGTGCCCATTGAGACACACCACCCTGCTTCTCAGCACATTGGTTTCAATTACCTGATCTGGAAAGCTGTGACTGTTGCTTCATTTTTAGGCATTCCTTTTCAAGCCAAATCCATTCCCATGCCTGCCACATAGTTGGGTGTAATCCCTGGGTAACCTACTTCCTGCCTTCAAAATGAAGCTGCCGCATGCAGCTGCAGGTGCAGAAGCCTTATTTTATTTCACTGGTTTGCTTTGGTGCTGTTCAGCAGTGAGGGTCTCTGCTGAACACATGGACTATTCACCAGAGCATTCCTCCTGAGTTTCAGCTACCATTTATAATTCATCCCCTACTGAAGATGCTCAGCTCAGGGGGAATAAAGGGAAGGGATGAGAGGCCTTGTTTTGTAGATGTGCAAGAGCAAATTGGGTTTGTGCCTTGTGATGGTGCTGTCTTGTTTGTGGGTCAAAAGATGGGAGCCTTTATCTGCTGGCCCAAGCCTGACCCAGTTGGCATGGCAATGTGCAATGTGCATATATGTGATAAATAATTTGTTCTTTTTAATTTAGAAGATCTGCCAAGGCACAATTTTGAAAAATTCCTTGCAATTACATGAGGACACTATGGAATGATTTGAAAAATAGCATTTTTAAAATAAACCCAGGCAATTTATATCTCCTTTATTCTCACTTCTGTATATTGCATCTCTCTTCTTTTGCGCCAAATTCATGCGAGGGAAATGATGAAAATCTATAGCAGAGAATACATTTTAATTATCTTCTGAGATCTGTGGCTGTTGTGCCAGCTGGTCCCTGAGCCTGTGGGCTGGGGTGGACTTGGAAAGAGGCTCAAAAATTCCCCGCAAAGGGTGCTGGGTGTGCATCTACCTGCAGTGCTGCTGCCGGTACCCAACAGTGCTGCAGGCTTTCCCTGCTTCACTCCAGTATAAACCCAGGATTCAGCCTTATCCTTCTTGGCTGGAGACCACACTCTTGGTTGTCAGAGCAACTGGTGATGCAGGGGTGCAGGGAACAGAGGTTGATTAGGTGATGGGGATTGGAAACCCTCCAAATGCTTGGACAAGTCTGCTTTATATGTACTACATCTTTTGAGGTCCTGGCATCTGCCTGCCTATGACTAATGAGGTCTTAAGGCTCACTGCATTTTGCTTTGAGGTAGTTTGTGCCACCAGGAGATTTAATCTTTGCCAGACACCATGGTGCAGCAGTGGTGGTGATTTTGGTAGAGTCACCCCTGACCACCAAGCCATGCTGCAGATGGCACCGGTGACCCAACCACGTGGTGCTGCTGGCATTTCTGATTTTAGCTCTGCTGCCAGACTGTTTTTCAGGCAGGAGTCTGCCTGACATCTGCTAAAGCCATGGACAGTTTGATGGCATCTGTAGATCTGCTCTGGGGTGCCACAGACCAGAAGTAAACAGCAAAGCCCCAGAAATCCCGCAGCACTCACCCAGCCCTGCCATCCTCCCAGGAGAAGAGCAGAGATTATGTTTAAGACACACAGTCCAAAGCACTTCTTTAATGATGCACTGTATTTTTTTATCCAAGGACAAATTAGAGTGAAAAGGATGCTTTAATAGAGGGCAGGCTTTTTTAAACACAGAAGCCCAAATATGGAAGCACATTTAGTGGTGTTCGAGAACTAGGATGCACAAACAAAGGGGCTAGGAGGAGGGTAAGGCACTACCCACTAATTGTTTTTAGTATTTCAAATGCTACTTAGGGATTTCAAATGAAGCCAAAGCCATGTGGATTTTAGACAGGGGCCTGGAGCCCCTGGGCTCGCAGCCATTCCCAGCAGCTATCAACAGCCTGGGAAGCTAAAGAGGCCATGCAGGCTTGAATGAGCATCTTCTGGCTTGTGTGTGTTGATGCTCCAGACCAAAGATACAGGTTTCCAGCCTCTCCTGGTCTGGGCAGTGGTGGCAGCAAGCTGCAATCAATGGTGTGCAGGGGTGAGGAGCGGTGAGTGCTGGAAGTGAACGTTTTATTATCCCAGGGCCTTCAGAGGTCAGTGCAGGGATGAGGCTGAAGCCGGTTCCCTGGATATTGCTCTTCTCAATCCCCTCTCTCATTAGACTTTTTCTGTGTGGATCTTTAAGCAGGAGGGGAGAGAAGGGCAAAACAGGGCTCATCTGGAGTCAATGGTTACATTACTGAGGGTTTTGGCTTGTCCTGCTTTAACATCAGGCTAGCTCCTGCCCCTAAAACATCACCCTAAGGCACCCAGCAGGCTACCAGCTCCTATGTGTGCTGTACACAGGAAACCAGAGATAGATACAAGCAATGCTAATGCTGTAGATGTGAGACAAGGTGTTTTCTCAGTTTAATTAGTAGAAATATAAAATAATCCTGTGGAAGCACTGCCCTTGGTTTAGTCTCCTACAAATCATGCAAGCATGCACTGCAGCAGGCTGCTGATAAATCAAACCTGGGCATTACTGGGGCCAGGTGAAATGAATCCCAAATCTTGACATTTGTTTTGACACATCATCTCCTTGTGTGTCTGAGCTGTGCAGTCATGGGTTTTGCTCTTTACACAGCGCACCTGGGTCTGCACTACTGTGATTGCTGCTGAGGTCATTACACAAATATGTGAACTGCCTATTTTCAAATTAATAGCACATGGACCAAATCTCTAGGCTCTTGGGCATAAGTTCAAAAAAATAAAGATATAAAACTTGGGTGATTTACTGGACCTTTCCTAGGCTGAAGTGATTAATTGTCTGATTTACTGGTTCCATTTTTTTTAATGCTGAAACTGATGTAAAAATATTAAATGGACTGTAGAGGAAATGATTATCTCAAATGCCTTCATGGTATTGCTAAATAGAAAAAAAACCCTATACTGTTATGGATAAATTTTAAATATTAACATTCTAATTCATTTCTGTGTGGCGATGAACAGAATTGTGAATGCTGCCTGTCTGATGTGGACAAGCTCAGTGTTAAATGTTTGAAGGATGCGATTCACCAATGTAAGCCAGTCAAATCATGTTAAAATTCTCTCTCTAATCAGCCAGAAAAGGTTTTAGGCCATGGTGAAAAACAGCTCTAAAGCCATGGTGGAGTGAAAGCATCTGGCACAGTGTCAGAGACTGGTATTCAGGAAAGTCATCCTGGATGTCTCAAAGACAGACAAAAGACCAAGGGCAAAGGATGTGCCTTTGAGATATTTATTTGGGTGGTGAAACAGGGGTCACAGCAGAAATGTGCTGCCATTTGTCTGTTGGTCCTTGCAAACAACCTGGGCTGAGAATGGCAGGTAATGGGTGCTGCTTTGCTGGTGCTGCCCGGGGCTCCCTTGAGGTGCAAATTCACAGCTGGCTCTGCTGGCTGCCTGGCTGGTGTGACATCCACTGCCACACGAGGATAATGAAACACAGAACCTCTCTGCAGCACCAGCTTTTCATCCTGATCTTTTCTTAAAGCGCTAGCAAATGTTTCTGTCTCTGTTGAGATCAGAGATCTCGTGATATTTGTTTTACAATAAAAGCCACAGTGGGAGAGCAGTGAGGAATACCTCTCTGCAGCATTTCCTTTGCAGTAGCCCCTTATATTCCTTACCGTGTGCTGCACATCTTTCCATCATGGTTGTCTGCTGTAGGGCACAGAGTGGCAATGCATGAAACACAGGCAGCAGCAGCCTGGGTCTGCCCTGTCCCAGCTCTGCTGGGAGCCCCAACCCTCCTCAGAGCTTTGCTGAGCTGGTTTCACCTTTAAAGCGTGTTGACTACTGTAATGTATAATATATGTATTGCAATAAGCAAGATATTAAAAACAAATGCTTAGACAACCATGCTGATATTCTACTTAATCCAATAGAAAAAAAAGTATTGATTTCAAGGCAAAGTGGAGAAAAAAACCCAATCAACTAAAAATGAGCTGTAGGCTAGTGAGGGGTTTTGTCCTTTGCCTTCCCCTGAAATTTGTCCCTTAAATTAGGGTTGCCTGAGTCTCTGGGTCACTGGGTAGCACCTCAGTATTCAAGGAGAAATACCTTGAACCACTGCACTGGAGTATTAAGCTTCTTGATTTTGTTTGTGTTGCAGTTAATTATGAGCTTGGCTTTGCTAGGTGATACATCCCTACCCTGGAGCTATGAAATGTTTCCTATATACCCAGAAGACAAGTATCTCCTTAGTGATTTAACAAGTATTTGTGAAAACACTGTCTTTAAAGTTGTGCTATGTTTTCTCACTCATTTTCTTGGTTTAATTTGAATTAGCAATAAGAGATCCAACAAATGATGCCAAAGACCAGTAAGGCCCATAAACCCTGTTTCGTGAATGGCTGGGTTTTCTGGGATGCCATCAGGGACACGGTGTCAGGTACATCATGCTATTGCCCGGCCTCTGTCCTGCTCTGGAGACCCCACAGTGGAAAGGAGCCCTGAATAATCACATCTGTTTTGTTCTTCATAGAGCCTTTTTTTTTCAGTATCTGTGGCCTGATCCTGGCACTGCAGCCAGGCAAGGATTGCTCCACTGGCAGCACATGAAAGAGTTAATTTTCAAAATTTGGAGCAGTATCTGTCACGTGTAACTGTTCTGTAATTATGACTTTTTCTGCTTCTTAGGAAAAGGTTATTACAAGAGCCATTTAATCTAAAAGGCCAATTATATTAAACCAGTCACTTCCATACTTAGATCCTCCCTTACACACACACTATTGTGTTTGGTATAAATTTAGCAAATTACGTGGAAGCTTTGCTTAGTGGAAGCTTAAAAATATGATTACTACTTGCACTGATGTAAGCATGAACAGTCCCAGGAAACACATCTATACTACTTATTGCAGCGGGTAGCCCCAGCCGCACTCAGCTTTAGGGAAATAATTGGGACACAGGGGCTTGGTACCTCTCCTCTGCACCTCTGCATGTTGGAGGGGCTCCAGACTCCAGGTCTGAAAGATACCAGGAAGCAGCGAATGTAGAGAAGCTGAGTTTGCCTCTGGTGAGTTCAGTCAGGGTCTGGGAGCTGCAGGTAAAAGCACCTATCCAGGCTCATCAGTGCACTGCATTTTGCGGATCGTTTCAGTGAGGTATGAAACCCAAAGCAATTACAAACCTTGTAACTGGTCCTCGCTGAAATCTTGCAGAGGGAAAGCATGCCGAAAACTTACTGATGTTTTAAATCACGTTTATGCTGTTTGAAAGGGGAAACACTTTCTTCCCCAAAAAATAATGTTGTTTTCCCTGACCCATGATCTACAAGGAGAAATAATTATCTTGAAGGACATGTAATGGAGAAAAGGTTAGAGTTTCAGAGCATCTCTTGCATATATGGCAGTAATTGATTCTAAGCACTGCTCTGGGTGATGAGCTCATTAGGAAGTGAGAGGTACAGACACAGTTCCCTGGGTATCTGCTGCAGAGAGAGGAATGGTAGTTTTACAGGCAATTCAAGAAAACGTATTTGTGTGGTCATATTAGCTCAATTTTTTAAAGTGTAAGATGTCATTTTATCAGTGCTTCTGAAACAATTACTGCATTGTAAAAGGGCCAGAGATGGGAGGAAATGAGAACAAGTGAAGTCCTCGCTTGGCACGTTGTCCCGAGGCTGCCGCAGGCTGCCTCATGTATGTCAGGTATGGGGACAGGGATGATCTCCCTGCTGGAAGCATCTAGATTCAGTTGGGAGTTAAAACTCAAGAGTGACGCTGAACAAAAGCAATGTTGAGGCAGGTGAACTGTTGCTCCTGCAAAGAAGCCACTACTTCTTGTTGATGGCTTTATGAATCTCCTCTCCCATGCAGCTCAGGCTCTGGGGGCATTGCCTGGCCAAATTCATTTTCAGACTCTGGGCGCTGCAAAGCCTGTAAGTAATAAGGGTGAAGCTATGAATTGCTTGGGAGGATTCCAATGAAAAGCTGGAGCTGGCTGGGTTTGAGCACTGGCAAGTTGGTATCGCTGACATGGCTTTGTGCTCAGCCAGGTGAGCAGCAGGAAATCCAGAGTCTCTTTCAATTCCTTTAGCAATGTGAACTTCAATGCTGATGGTGAATTCCCTCCTACCAAGGAGGAATGCTTAGGCTGGGCTGGGGAATAGTGCAAGGCAGAGCCCTGGGCTCTCCTGCTCCTCTATATCCCTGGAGTAATACACAGCAAATCAATCCTACCAGTGTTAAGCGCTAAAGATAGAAATGCCCCATACGGCAACGAGCATGTATGGATATCTATAATACTTTGTGGCCGCAGGTTGAGGTAAGAGCTTGAGGGGCATTGATTGCTTCTATGATTTATAACTGTCTGGAGTTGCAGAGCAACGTCAGGTGGCCCATGAATGTTACCATTGACATGGCTATTAATACAGCATCCCAAATTAATGCCACCATTCTGATGAGTGTGAATAAATATCACTGCAGAAATGATATCTGAATTTTTATTAAAAGTGTATTTTTGGGAGTTGGTGTTCTTTGCAGCTGGTTTCCACCTTTGTGTACATCGCCAGTGCCACCTCTCCCACCAGGTCTCCGTCCCTCTGTGCTGGGTTTAGGCAGCTGGGTGAGAGGAAGCTTTGACTTCCATTTCTGCACGAGCACAGAGCTTTCAGAGCCTTCTCTGGATCAGGGATAATTTAGGGCAAACCGGAGGCTGCTCTAAGATGTGTCTTATTTCTGGGGACCTGGTGCAGGGAGTCTACTAGGGCACAGGAGTCAGCCAGAGAGCAGAAAGTGCCCTGGAGACACAGAGTTGAACCCCTTTGGTTTGTTGGGAAGCTTAGGTGACAAGATGACAAAGTTTAGCCATTGAAGTTTGAACATTATTATGTTCAAAAGAGGAAGTGTAATGTGTGAATTCAACATTTTCAGGTGAGCTGACAGATAATTTTAATTTAGAATCACTGGTTAAGGGTCTGGAGCCCCAGTATTGCCTCCCTTCCCTCACCTTTACTGTATCAATGGCGCCATGGGATTAAAGGGTTCACTGCCTAGATCTTTTATTTATGCATTTATTTAATCTCGCCCCACCAGGGTAGGTATTTTAAGATTAAAACATTCCTTATTCTTGAAAGTTATGATAAATATTGATGCAGCATTTCACATAGGACATGCACAGGCGGGTCTCTGTGAGTGAGGGCTGGAAAGCAGCCAGGACTGGCTTGCAAGACTTCAACAAAAAGCAGAGAGCTCTACAAAGGGTGAAGACGAATGATGATGCTAACAAGCTTGCTGAGGTCTGAAAGCACAGGCTGGCAAGCATCCGGCAAGCATCCCAGCAGGCAGCTGAGAAGGACTCTGTTCAAACTTCTGTTTGACTTTATAACATCCTTATGAATTGGTTTTACAAGATCAAGCAGAAAAACAGGAGAAGGGAAGATATCATAATTTCAATAGTAAGTGGCCCAAGGCTTTTGTTTCTAATAAATGGACAAGCTCCTTTAAGCCTGGTAATTAATCTGATGGATCTTTTCAATTTTATCAGCCCCTTCTGTGACACTATTCTTTAATCTGTGCAGCTCCAGCTTTCATTAAAAACAAACCCAGTGACAACGAGGTAAAGCTGTTTGAAATGCTGCCACAAATCCCAGCTGCTTGGGCATTTCCCTGTAATTGTTTTTCCATGGTATTTCTGTACGAATTGTTTAGTGCACTAAACACATCTCTGGTGGTGTCATAGCTTCTGGACACCTTAATCAGGGGCTTTGCAACTTCATACAAATATTGTATAGGGACAGAAGGGATTCTTGATTGTCTAGATTTGTGAGAAGCATCTGTCTTCCAACTTTTGTTGCTTAGTTAAATTACGGCCTCTAGGAGAGTGGTGCAACATGTTTTATTGCTTTCTAAAAAGCATATTGAGGTAGGATTTCTTTAATGCTTGGGCCCTTTTTCTTCTTGTCACAGGTTGGCATCTGGCTGTCAGCTTGAGAAGTATCACGATCTCTTCCCAAACGGACATCCAGATCTGATGCATATGGTACCACCGGCTGCCAGCTCTAGCTCTGCCTATGCAAGGTTTGGATCACATATAACCATGGCCAGCAAAGCAACAGCCCCAAAACCGAGCTTTTTGCTTCAGAGGGTGCCTGTCCCAGGGAAGCAAACTGCAGAGCTGCTACTGCCATCAGATGTTCAGGGTGACCAAGTCCTCCCAAACATAGAAGCCAAGTTTATTCTAGGAGCCAAATTTATCTAAGTTCTTGGCATGACATCTCCTCCTGCTCACAGCTTGGAGGGACTCCTCTCCTGCTTTCTGAAACTGGTGATCACTGCTGAGGTCCTGACAGTCCCAGTATGTATGTTATTCGTGGCAACCATTGTTGCATTGGTGCATGCATGAGTTAGAGAGAAGTGCCAACATGGTCATACACTGCTGTACAAGTTTGTATGCATGCTGGAACCACAGGAGCTGAGATTTAAGGCTCTTTTACCAAACCAGCTGGTCTGGAGGTAATGTAATGTGAGTTCATAGGCAGTCATCGAAGCAGCAGAAGAAAGACTGCAATAGAGAATTTGAAATTGCTTCTTCAGGGGTATTTTTTGGCATTTTTTATTAAAGAAACTGTTTTTTAAAAGAGGTGTTGTTAGTGCTGCTTGCTAATAGTCTGGTAGAAAATGGGTTTTGAGGTTCTTCCTCTCAACATCTGAGCTTGGACAGGGGCTGCATGCTAAAGGAAGGCAAAACCATTGGCAGAAACCTTTCAAGCCTAATAAGCACCTAGTGCTGTTATGCTTTCTGTCATGCCTTGCCCCCTTTCTGGGATGGGACAGCTGCAGTGCCACAGGGAGGTGCTGGGTGGTAAAGCCGGAGGGGGCTGTTCTTAAGCATCCTGTCCGTACTTATGTCTCGGAGCTGCCTTTCTCAGCAGTGCTGCTTGGGGCTGTCCCTGCAAGGTGCACAAGGAGCTGACAGAAGTAAATTAAGCTCCTGAGTAAATTAAATTAAGGCTATCTTAATTCTGAAAAAGGCTGTCTGCACAGGGACTTAAGGATGTTTAACTAATCCACTTGAGAAATTAATTCAGATTAAGTTCTCTGGGCATACCCGGGTAGGCAGACTTGAAGGAAAAGAGGAGAAGATGGTTCAGTAACAGGCTCACTTAAGGTGAGAGGGTTCAGTGGCAAGTTAGATGCAAAACAGGGGCTTCCTGAAGGCACGGGAGGCCTCTATAAAGCCAAAACCTGCCCTGAGCAGAATGTCAGGTTTTCCTGGGAAGACTGGCCAACTGTGTTTATGGGAAAAAAAGGATGAAAGTCTTTTGCTAAGTGAGAGCCCAGGTCACTCCGGGAGGTGATGCTCATGTTGGGGAGAGCTCTGTGCTCTCAGGGCAAAGGTACATTTTTCCCCTTTTTTTTTAATTGTAATGCCAGACAGTAAATATCTTGATGCAATATTTAACATGGAGGCCTGGGGGACTTGGCATGATTGAAGACAGGATCTTCATTTTGACAGCTTAATGCATTTTACATTACGATGCCACTGCATCCTTCTATTCATGCAGAGCAACCCAGTGATACATTTCCTTTTCCAAATCCTCACATGATGTACAAATACTGACCCTTTGCTCTCCTGACCCAATCTCCTTTTTCTTGATGAGATTTTGGTCATCTCAAATCTTTCAGGTTTCACTAGGTGTAATCTGGTGATAAAGAGGAGGAGAAACCAAGCAAAGCCGAATTTCACCAGTAACTACTTCTTTGACATTTAGTTACTGGATTACTGTGAAAAGAGCCTTTGGTTGAAGTGGATTATACCTAAACCCATGCTTTTGATACAGACAGTGAGG
>JAOEHX010009449.1:0-20629 GCA_025448015.1 Bolborhynchus lineola | reverse complement strand
AAACCCATGCCTTTGATACAGACAGTGAGGCATTCACTGCAGATGCGTTTAGTATTCTGCTCAAATTATTTTAAGTAAATAAGAATGATAAAATTTGGAGAAGTATGTTACAAAATGAAATTTTGGTCTGTAATGATCACAATATTTGCAAAGTAGTTGCTTGTCAATTATAGAAGAAAATAAAATTAATAAATATACACGTTTATAATGAGAACTCACTAAAGTTAGACTAATTTGAGTCATTATTAGGGCTAGCTGGGCTGGCATGAAAGAGAGTAGACAGGAGAGCTAGGGCTGTGGGATAGGCACAGGAGGCTCCTGGCCTGGCCCAGCCATATATATACGTAGCCATACCTATACGCATATCTCAGCCTCTGTGTGAGGGCTGTTCACACCTTCATGTGGATTGTCTGTGCAACTGAATGATCTCCAAATGGCCTGTATTCTATTCCAGGTTATAGCAAGTGTCCTAAAACTGTATATTAACCCACCTTTAGTCTAAATAATATTCTGAGAAATTTTAACCTGCATTTTAGCCTACTGTAGGAATACATGGCATGGTTCTTGAGCGAAAGTGGCCCCTGAAAGTGGTGTTCAGGTTGGGAAAGTCTGCCTGCTGCATTGTTTACTGTCAAGACTGTCTATTTTGCCATTTATTTTTTCAGTATATTTAAAGACTATCTGTCTTGGGGATTTTTGAGCTACATTGCTGGAGGCAGAAAAGCTACACACATCTGTATGCCTGTGATGTGCCCAAAATCAATATGGCTGTGAGCATGATCTGAAAGCCTGAGCCCCACCTACTACACAGATGCACCAAACGATAAGCAGCTGCTAATGGGGAAGGACCTGGTGCAGAAAAAAATGTCACCACATTAAAAGATACACAATTCTCAATGAATAAATCCAATATATTCTATAAAAATCTCTTGTTATAGCCTGTTTTATTGAACCAACCAGCATGTTTCTCCACTTGAGAGACTGTGGAGAGCCTTATTTATTAGCACTGCAACACGAGCGCATCCCTGTGTCTTTGTCTGCGTTAACTCACTTGTCTCTTCACGGCTGCATGTGTGATCCTGACCCTGTGCCTTTATTTTGGAAGGTTTATAATTTAGGCACAAAAACTTTGTTCCCAGCTGAAAATTACAAGGTGTCAGTTGTGCACAATAGCCTGGGAGAGGATTGTCTTTAGGGAGTTGCTGTTTATGGAGGAAGATGGGAGTGATGCTGGCAGCAGGGATGTACTCACTGGGCACTGTGGGACTGTGGTGCCACATGTGGATTGAAGGCATCTCTTCATGCAGAGGAACCATATTCAGCACTGGTAACACCAGTGGGGCAGGAGAGCTCATCATCTACTGCTGTGCATGTGAGGCTTATCATAAAACATTATGTCTTCAGGGCAACCCAGGTATATGAAGCAGCTGGGCATACATGGAATATAGCTCTTTTCTCTTCTTGGGTGTATAAAGTGAGCTTTTCCTGCACAACCTTCAAACAGAGGGCGATGTGTGACAGAGAGCCAGCCAAGTGCATAGAAGCACCTGACTGTCAGAACTGTTTTACCTGTAAGGTGAATCTCCTCATGAAGATTAAAGGTACATACATTATCTAACAATTTTACCTCTAGCCACCAGACAGATCCAGCTTTCCAGTGTTAATAAGATCTTCTCCCTCCAGGGTCTATCTGCTGCCATCACCACCAACATGCAGGAGGTGACTGTCCTCATTTCAACAGATCTTCATTGCCAGCCTCTGAGATGGGAAAATATTCAAACCTTGGATTGCCAAGAGAAATCGGAAGGAGAGCTGACTCTAAAGTCCAGGCTTCCCTAGCCAACTCTGTGGCCATGATGATCACTGATGACCCAAATCTTGCTTGAATTAAACAGGAGTCAAACCAACATGAAAACACCTTTGCACAAAGCACTGGAGCCAATTGAGATGCTGTGGGCATCAGCATTCCCATCATACAATATTTTTTATCTTCACCATCTGGTTATCCTTCAGGAGGCACAGCGAGGGACATCAAGGACTGAGAACAGCCTTTGACTGTGTTGCTAAACATGACTAACACAGCAAAACCAGCATCAAGAGTTTAAGCCTTTAACCTGATGATGCAAATGTGCAATTTCCTGGCTTAGCGATAGTCCCATAATAAGGCAAAAATTAATATTACAGCATTGTGGCTTTTAAGCATTGTTTCAGAGAAGTTATACTGGATATTGTTTCTGAGAGCACAGCCAGGGCATATGAGTGGAGATAGATGCTTGATTCAGATTTATATTAAGTTTTCAGCAAACTGGGGGAATATAAGCCTGTCTGACCTAGTATTATGTTGATTCCAAAGTAATTACATTTGTTATTTGCAGGATCTGTAGTAAATTGAGTTGTGGCAGTTATGTGGATGCTTCACAGAAGCTATTTCAGAGATCATTAAATATATCTTACATTGGTTACACATTACATTAACCCCTCCAGCGCCTCAAGACATATGACATCCATTCACCAAATAGGCAATTCTTATAGGACTAGATGCCAAAGTCAATCCAACAGAGATAAATTCCGGAAATGTATGCAATTTCTGTAGAGAGATGTCTGTTACTCACCACAAAGATATAAGGATTAAAAAGTTTATGCAAGGCTCATACAAAGTCCAGACCACCTACTCCACCAGCCTGTCCTCTGCGGCAGCCTAGGCTGCACCCTGCCACAGAAGGGGCAACATCAACGTGGCACACACGTGTGCATCACTGTTCTTCCTTGTCTTCAGCTAGCTGCCACTGCTGTGGACCAGAATTGTATTTATCAAAACAAATGTGTCCAGTCTGCATCAGTAAGTCCTCACAGCCCTTGGCAGTTAGGGGCATCAGTAAAAACTGCAGCATTTTGAGATCTCTCATTCACACACAATGGTTAAAGTTAACATCAAAGTCTCTGAGACTCTTGAGATGTGATGTCCTTATGGGCTTGAGCAAAACGTGGCTGGAAGCAGTGGTTCATAAGGATTTTGAGACTGTGATTTTTTTGTAGCCACCAAGGGGCAAGGAGGGAAGTAATGCTTTTAAGGCAAAAGCAAGACCAATTTCCCATTCACCTACCAGCCGTAGGTCTGCTCTGCATGTGGCAGTGTCATGGCAGGCTCAGAGGGTAGGAGAAAGAGTCAGAGAAGAGGGTGGAAATTGAGGGGCTGATGGAGAGCAACAAGTGCATGAGGATGAAGGTACTGAAGGGACAGGAAGAGAAAAAATGAGTGCCTTTTATGCCCCAGGCAATGCCTGCTCCCAACATGCTAAAGCCCCATGTTGCACAATGATTGCAGGGAGTACCCCAGCCTGGCTGTAAGTTAGCTGCTGGAAAAGCGTGAGCTTTGTCATTATTACATTTATTTCATCCAAATGACAAATGGTGTGGACAAGCTGATGGAGAGACAGGTCCAGCCTGGGCAGGAGGAAGGACGTGCCTGTGCTCACCAGCCTGGCAAACAGCACCAGCTCTTTCTGGTTCTGTTTTCTGCCAGCTAGTAGCAATGCTTGCCATTGTCTGCAGCTGCAAAGAGCTTTTGCAGGGTGTGAAAGTCTTGTATGCTCTTTGGAGGAGGCCCAGTGGGTTATTTCACACTCTGAGAACTGTGAGTTTGTAGCCTGTTCTGAATGCAAGGCTGCATTTGTCCCAGAGGAATGTCTGTGTTTCCTTTTGGGGGGGGGCAGTGGATAGCACCAGGAAGAAAGAAGCGAAGTTTCTGGGGCAGAGGAGACTCCTGCAAACCAGCAGTTTGATGGTCAGTGAACTTCCTCATGTTGCAGGAAACACCAGGTCATGGCCCCCCCTCCTCCCACTGAAGATATCCTTGGTATTTTTAAAATAAGCAAAAACATAAACAAGCAATGGAAATGTGTTAAATTAGGGAGTGAGCTGATGGAGAGGAGGTGAACAGGGGTTAGACGCGGCCACAACTTTTTACAATGTTATTTTTCACACCTTCTTCCGCTGCTTTTGGAGCATCATGCGGCAAGAATTTGGGCAAATGGATTGGGATAGGAGAGAAAGAGCCACCTCAGGACCTGTGTCTTCACCCCTTCTTGCAGGGTCTGTGCTGCATGAGCCTCAGCCCAGCAACGTCAGGAAAATAGGATTAATCAGGTTTGGACAGATGGTGGTGACAGCAAAGATGGCAACCCCAGGCACCTAGCCAAATACAGACTAGTGCTTGTCTTTGGCGAGGCGGCTTATTCTTGTAGTGCCACCTCTTCTGTCCGGTGCGACAGCAAATGATTCAGCCCTTTTGCTCACTATTGAGCTTGTGAGCCGGTTTTAGCAGCAACACAATAAATAATTCCAGTGCCTGTTACTGGCAATTTTGCTAAGTGAGGGAGAGACAAAGTCATTAATGTTTGAGGGGAAGGATTTGAAACCGCTAGCTGCGAGCACACAGGACAGCTGCTTTTGCAGGAGTGGTAATCATCACCACTGTGATGTAATTCCCCACAGGCTTCTGCAAAAGTTCCCACTGGGCACTGAAGCAAAGGTTTGTGAAAGGCTTCAGTCTTTGCATAAAGAATACACTGGATTTTTTTCATCACTGTGCCATATTCTCACAGTTGATATTCAAAGTCTAGCTGCAGGTGCAAGTGTAAAGGATTAGGGCCTACAGTACCCATCAAGCAGGAAAGACGCTGTGCTGGAAGACCTGGAGGAGAAACTCTCATAAGATCTTTTTTGTTTTGTCTGATCTAATTTATCTCTTGTCTAATGCAATGTTTAATGTTATAATGTGATTTTGGCTGATCCTCAAGATGTGCACAGCCTTGCTGGAGTCTGCCTCAGGAGCTGCTTTTATTGTTGGGTGACAGTTTTGCCCCCATTATCATCAATCATCGCAGTAAAAGCTGGATGAGCAGGTTTTGTCTTGGGTCTAATAAATGTGCCCATGGACTGCCCACTGGCTGCTTGCAGGCTCCAGAGGCAGGAACCAATATCTCATGAATCTCCAGGGGGTGGAGATGGCTCTGCAGGTGGCCCAGCCAAGGTTATTAACAAGCTCAGAACCTCTGCATGTGCAGTGACTAAAACCAAACCAGCCACATTGAGGTGAAGCAGATCTATGGTCTTGTTCCAATGAACACCTCTGCAGTAACTTTGATCACTGGCTTGAAGCATCCCCTGAGCAGAGGTCACTCACTTATTTGTCCATAACTCCCACCATCTTCTTTCTTCTCCCCTTCACTTGTCTGCTGCTTTCTCAAGCTCAGTGAATTGTGTTTCCCTGTGGCAAACAGACCAAGTTCATCACACTGTGCACACCTGCTCCCCTACCAGCTGTGGCTGCTTGATCTTGCAGCTCTGCCTTTGATGAAATCCCCATTTAAAACCTTCCTGGTTGTGATGCTGTCAAGCTCTCATACAAACTGCTATCAGATTTGGCTGGTATCTCATGAGCTCTGCACCCATCTCAGCGGATGGCTGTACTCAGGGTCATGTGTCTCTTCCACAATTCAAGAGTGGAGGGTAGCAGCGCCTGCACACTGTAACCACCTGCCTAGCAGCATTGCAAGCCATTTATTTTCCAGCACTTTACCTGGCCTAACTCTCCATGATCCCAGTGCAGCATAGGCATAAACTTACACTCTTTTCACTTAACAACCGCATATCACCTTTATTTTGGGAAGAAAAACCCTCTAACCTCCACACATGTTGTGTCAAATACATTAAGCATTTTATAGTTGGCAAAGGGACAGTGATGGGCTGACATTTCCAAGCCCAGATGAGCTCTAGTAAAGCCTCAGAAACACTTTTTTATTCATCTAGGTGGGGTTCAAAGCCAACCATGGCTGCTGTATAAGCAATCTGTAGTATTTGGTCTCTGAGCAATATACGGTAACTGGGAGCGTGTTCTGCATGCATTGCACAGGTACACTATTCATGCCTCTGTGTAGGTGTAGCAGAGAAAAACATTAAAAAAAAAAATTGGTGCTGTGGTTGTTATTTGCTGTAAGTGTGGAGGGGAAGGCACTCATGCTGTAAATCTCCCCTCCTCACCAGCCATGGCAAGCAGTGTTTTACAGCCCCAAAGTAAATGTAGCACATGTCTGCTGCTGGCTAGAAGGAATGTATTGTTAGTGGGGACATTCCTCCTTTCTGTTCTTGCAGTTTTCCTGGCTTTAATTAAGCGGGAGTTTGTTTGCTTTTTGTTAATTAAGGGGTGCCCATCTTCCTGCACCACGTACCAGCAGCACCCTCTATCCTAGCAACACAAACATACAAAAACTAGGAATACCCAGAAATATCCTCCTTCCCTACTGCAGAACTGTAGCCTGCACTGGAAAGGGGAACCCCTGTCCTGGGGAACCTAAATACTGCAGAAAATGCAAAGAAAAGGAAACGGGGGATACGCAATACACTTTATAGTCTTTGTTTGGCAAAACCTTGGGTATCTCGTACCTCCAGCTTTGAGGCACTTACCAGTCTTTGGGCTGCAAAGATATTCTCCAAACCTGTCGACTTTCACCCACCCTCAGCTTTGGGTGACGCAGCTGGGGGACAGGGTGCAGCTGGCTGTTGAACAAGCAGAAAGTATTTCAATGCTCCTCTTCACCCTCTTTGAACCACATCTGGTTTTTGTTTCTGCAGCTGACACATCCTCGGAGAGGCATCCTTCTTTGCTGGATTAGTCACACTGCAAGATTTAAAGGGAAAAAGACCCTCATGCATATAATTATTCTGTATCTGAAAACAGTAGGTTTAGAGCAGAAAGGAGCTGAACGGTGGGAGCATAAGCCAGATTTCAGCAATGCTTTGCCTGATAAAGACCAGCTATTAAATACTTGCTGGAGGATGAGGACCTACCTGGAAATACTATGTTTGAGAGGAATCAAGAACATAGCAAAGCTGTTAAATCGTTATATCTCCTTTTCTGAACCAAAGGAGAGCTGGAGGCCACCACTGCAGAGCCGCTGCCTTTTCCATGCAGCACCAAGTTGCATGGGATGTGGTCTGCATGTCTAGTAAATGCCAATAGTTACTTTAGATGTGCTAAACACTAGCACTTTCCTCTTTCTTCTTCTCAAAACCATGTTTTGATGATTCTCTCACAGACCACTGAACTAGAAGAAAAATCCCAGGTCATTTGTCACTGATTTTGCACCACGCGACATAGAAAAGTGTTGTGTGGTGGATGGGTGCATCTGGGATTGATTCCTCTGAGGACTGCAGAGCCACTTGCACCCTTGAGCAGGTCTGAGGCCTCATCCATGAGGTGAAAGTGAAAAGCAGAACAGACACCTACTCATGGGGTTGCAACACTGGAAAAGCTAGCAACACCAGAGGTGTAAAGGAATTAATAGGAATTTGTTAAATTAGTGCTCATGAACACTAGTGATGCCAGCAGCCTTCAAACAAAGCTGGGGAGATAAAAAGGGCAAGCAGCCATGCTGGCAGCCAGGGAAGTGGGCATCTGCTACCTGAGCTTGTGTGTGTGGAGCACCATCCTAAGGCAGAGTCCAGGCAAAACGGGGATAGCTGAATCCAGCCCTAGCTACATTGCAGGGGCTTTGCCAGGGGGTGCTGAAAGTCTCCTTCCTTGTGGTTCTAGGAGACTTTCTTTGCTCTGCTTTATTTTTTATTAACTAACTTTATGAGCAACATATTTCCAATAATGGCCTTGGAAGGAGCACTTGGTGATGGAGTGCTCTGGGTGTAATTTGCCTGCTGCTGAGTGTAGCATTTCAGTTCCACCTGAATTTGTGTCTATGATTTATGATTTAGTGTTTCCTATTGTAAATTATATTTAAAGAGAAAAATGAGGCTTATTTTTTATTTTTAGAAAACCTAATGTTTATGCTTTATGTGCCATCAGAAGAAATGAAGTACTGCTATGTGTTCAGACCATGTTTTCAGCAGGTAAAATGCAATTATTCTGACCAGAGAGCTCTATTTAATATATGAATAGAGTAAATGAAAAGGCATTCAAAGCCTGATCCAAAGCCCTTTTGAATCTTTGGGAGTCTTTTCTTCCTAGAGATTATAGAGCTAACCCCCTGGTTATACAAATAGGAATGGCATACATGTCATTTCTGTCTCGATGGGGTACTACAATGCCTCAGGCTTAAATTTCACCCCTTGAAAATGCAGATGTTGGTCTTTCCAGCTGCCATTCAGTTTACCCAATGTTCTCTCTGTGTTTGTGCGTAGCAGTCAAGGACCCGTAATGCACTTTTCCCATCACATTAATCTGTGTGGGAGCCATTCTGACATTATGCTGTGGCTTGTAGAAGCACAAGGGCCATCCCTGCCAAGACCAACACCTTCCTGGGGAATGTGGCAGCAACTCCTCTTCTGTCTCACCTGGCATGAACCTCCCTGGCAGACTACACGTTTCTACAGCCGTCACTTCAGATCATGTCATCTGTTGAGGTGAACATGATGCTTTTGAGAGTCACCAGGGAAATTTGCTCTACTGAGGGGTGGTAGAGCTGCATCCCAGGAGCACCAGAGCTTTTCCTCCTGGGCCCAAGCAGCTCTTTAGGGTATCTGGGCTTCCAGAGGTGTTCAAAGCACATTGCAGCTGGTGTCTCCTCTGGTCCTGTTGCTGCTGACCATGAGAGGTTTCCAGGTCTGTGAGATACCACATTCTCCCATTTACCACTTTCAAACACATTCCCAAATATATCAGTGCATGCCTTAAACTCCTTGTGCTTCATTTTCTTCTTCACGGTGATGAATTATCATCCTCAGGGTGGTGATTGCAATGCTCAGCAGCCTCTACTCTTCACTATGCATTCACCCATGGGTGCATCCAGCTCTACATAGGTGTTTGGGAGGTCTCCATTTCCCTGGAGTATATGCAGCCCTGACTTCTGGTGAGCAACACCTTCGGCTGCTAAAATGAAATATTCTGCAGAAAACAAATTTTTAATGGGATGGTAAATTAGGAACACGGGACACAGAGACCTTGGTTGTGCATCTCACATTGGAAAGCAGAGTCCAAAGCAGCAATGCCGGGATATGGCAGACCTGTGTGTTAACATCACTTCAAACAACTGCCCTTCTCATATATTACGTTTCATATTTTGTGCTAATTTGTTTGGGGCAGAATTGAAAGATAATGGCTCAGTGTTTATGAAACTATCAGGCAAGGACAAAAGATAAGAAAAAAACACATGTTGATGGTGTGGTGCCATTCTGAAATGGTTTGTTCAGCTTAGCATGGTTTTAAACCTCTAAATCCATTTCTGAATTTATGCTGAAAACCAAATATGACTACAATACAAGTAACCTCCATCCTTTAAAGCATCCTGCAATTAAATGTTTTTCCTTTTGCAAAGAATTTGTTTTATCACTGAAACTGTTTACTGAATCCATCTGGTATGGTTAATGGCCTCCATACAGTTAAGGAATTGATGTATTTTCAAGGGAACTCAAGTAAAGCTGGTTTAAAAATTTCCATTGAAATTGTGGATTTCTTCACATTTCATTTTGTCTTCCCTGCAGCTATTTGTTTGTGCAGATTTTTTTCTTCTGCGGGGCTGGTTTTATACCTTCTTCTAAACAACATTTTCTAAGGGCCGCAGCAGTGAGCATGCACCAGAGACAGACTCCACACAAAAGAAAAAACGGTTTTGGCAGGTTTTCTTATCCCTAGCCAAGCTTCTTAAAGGGATTTTTAGCAAGCAGATATAAACTCCAAGCAATCCTATCTCTATGTTGAATAAAAGTACTTTTAGAGCCTTTGCTTTAAATATTTCCTATTTGTTTCTGTCACATAATTTTAAGATCATTATAGCCTGGAGAAGCTCGTGACCTCATTCAGTCAGAGCAGAGTGGAGCCGCACAGGAACCAGCCCTGCTGCGGCCTCAGCACAAAATCCCACAAACATGAAAGCAGAGAGTCTGGGCAAAAATCCTTGTTTTAAATGGTATTTGTAGTGAAGTTCTTGGGTAAGTTTATACAGAAAACACAACAGAGAGAAACATGTACGGAAACTCCCAGGGCAAGCGCGTTGCTGGAGGGAAAGGGGGCTTTGCTGCAGAAATCTCCACCATTGCTGCAGTGCATTATTCTACAATTTGGGAACAACTTGAATTTATAGATGGAGAAAAGGAGTATCTAATCTAGGTATCCTCCAGCCTTCCCACAGCACATAGACAGGGCACCTTAACAAAAAAGCTGCCTCATAGCCTATAATTTACCCTTCCTCCTCAACATCCAGGGTCCCAGGTAAGTCACACCTTGTGGGAAAGCTAGAAAGAAAACAGTCCCTGCAGTAGGGCCAAAATCAATGTCATTTGACCTCTGTGCTCTCGCACAGCACAAGTTAATGTATGTGCATTAAACCTTGCCTTTTATTCCTACCAATATCTCTATCTATCTCCTGCCAGTATCTCTAGTACTTACAAGTTTGTTATACTGCTTTTCTAGAGTGCTGGGTTATGTTCGCAGGGCGCAAGACTTTTTCACTGTACCTGTGACATGTGCATGGGGGGGGGGGGTCTGTAAAGAAGGGTTGAAATCTGGCATTTATTTATTGCAGGCTTGCTCTTTAACTTTGCATCCAAGGACACAAACCTGCCTTTTGCCAGACACCCATCCACACAGAAACTGGTGGTAGCAGACACGACACTTGTGCTAATTAATATTTTATGGGCTTTTAGACATTTTTCCTCAGCAGCTGGTCTTAAATAAAGACCAATTTGCCAAAGTGTTAATTAACTCTAATTGCAAAGTGCGTTGTAGCTTCTCTGAGGATTTCCGTCTCGAGATTGACATGTAACCATTCAGCCTCTCATCCCCATCACACTACAGTGATACTTCAAGCAAGTTATGTCTGAGGACTTTGTGCATGCTTCCAAATCAAATTCCACGTTGCATAGCCAGAGGGTACCAAATGGCCATGCTAAACAGAGGATGCCAGTTTATCCATATGTATAAATCCTTGAAGCTGGAGACTTTTCCTGTGCATTCTTTGCTGGGCATCAAAGCGAGTGTGCCCTCTGCTGTGACCTGGACCAAAAATGTCTCTGCTCCCTGGTGAGTGTGTAGGAGTGGTGCTGGTCCACATCCAAGATGCTTCAGCAGCAAGAATGGGCATATCATAACTCTGTGGAGTGGCATCTAGCCCCCAGATGGAGGCATACCATTGCACAGAGCAGCACTAAATACACCTACTGCTGCACCCAGTGTAACAGATAAGTTGAACTTCAATGTGTGCTATGCTTTGACAGCATATTTATACGAGCTTTCTAATTAGCTTTCCGTGGCTCATTTCACTGGGTATACATGCAGATACTTTCAAGTGTTTTACCCCAGGCAGAGCTGGAGCCCCCCGTGCATGCGCGTGCTGAAATACAGCCCTGGAGCAGCATCGCAGCGTTAATGAAGAGGAAATCAATTAGGAGTTTTGACACGCGGCAATGAGCTCAGGCAATTAGCCCTGTCTCTAGCTATGAGGCTGCCGTTTTAACGTGACAACGACAGCAACTGTATCACAGCCTTCCCAGTGGCTTGCAGCCCTGCCACTCTTGCTGATTACAACTATTGCTTTCCCCCCTCTGGAAAGCAGCCATATGTGGGATCTCCTCTGCAGACAGCTTTAATTGGCAGCAATCAGGCCCATGTATGTGGTGTGCATGGCTGGGAGGGGTTGTTAATTTTCAAATGGTGGTGTCATACTGCTTAAGGCTCCTGGTAAGGATGGAAAAATGTGCCGAACACTGCAGCCTCACTGCCTCTATTTGTGGAGCTGCAGGGGGATGGTTTTTACATGACCATGTCCCATGCAGAAGCCAACCAACATTTCGATGTAATTTATGATATCAATTACTTTGGAAGCATTATTGTTTCTTCTTCATCTTCTCCTTCTTCTTCTAATAATGATATTTATTATTATATAATAATATTGTTGTTATTATTATTATATCTGTGATTTGCAGTAGCTTTTAAAAAGAGGGTCTGTGGAAAAGTCAATACAATTTCTTTCTGGAAAGAAATAAAAGGATGTGGATATCCTGTTGGGAAGCATGGTCTAAGCAAAACTTAATCTAATTCTTCAAAGGGTGGAGGAGAAGCCTTAGTGTACTGAAGTATGGTTTGCCTTAAATAAATTTTTAATAGATATATATATGCAGTACTGTTAAACAATTGATTCAACTGCCTTCTCAGAAACCCCCAAAAAAAGAAAAAAAGGCCTTTTGTAGCATTAACTTCTTCAAACAAAACATTAGCACACTAATAAGCACAAGTCAGGGAGCTTTTCTCTTGAGCAGCATCCTTCAATAGGGGGTGAATTATCCCAGCTGGAGCCAGCACCAGCTCACCCCCAAATCTGGACACAGGGCAGTGCTGAGGCAGGTGGGGATTGCTTCCATTCATGCAGTGGGTGGCACAGCTATTAATTAGATGATTTGCCAAAAGAAGCCCTCTTTTGTACATATGCACACGCTGCTTTTCAACTTTCAAAGGGCAATTCATGAGCTGGTAAAGTCCTGGTAAATTAATAATAATGAGCTAATTTCCATGCCATCTGCTAATCGCTCTCCTCTACAGCGCTTGGCTCCCAAAACAGGAGTTTTTCCCACTCTCCTTCTGTCTACCAACAGGAAATAATGACATCCAACTGAACTCTTTTGGAAGCTATTCACTTGGTATTTTTTACCACTACATCAGCACTGAGTTGTTGTACAACCTCCAGCTCTCATTTCAGTTCCTCTAAGGGCAAAATCTCTCAAAGGAAAGGAAGTGTTTTACAGTACAGGGCTGATCCTTGTTCTCTCCTCCCTCCATAAGGCCACATTTTCTTTATTAAGGTTGATTTTTGTCCTGCAATGACTTGGCATCAGCAGACATGGGGCAGTGTGCTCTCAGGAGATTGGTGTGTGGTGGACTGGGGATAGTGGCCAGCAAGAAAAGCAGAGTGCTGTATTTATGGGGTGTACAGACCTCAGCCATAAATGCCAGCCGCTGCTTGTAAAAGTATCTTACTTTGCTTCCCAATGCCTGGAAAGTTCAGGGTTAGGGTTAGGGTTAGGGTTAGGGTTAGGGTTAGGGTTGGGTTAGGGTTGGGTTAGGGTTGGGTTAGGGTTAGGGTTAGGGTTGGGTTTAGGGTCAGGGCAACTGGTATGCTGATGTTTGCTGCTTCACAAGCTGTCTTGCCTCTGAGCTGCAGGATACACACAGCATGGCTGGTACAGTTATCCATAGCATCAAGGAGTGCTTCCCCAGCCTGTGTTACCACTGTGATAATAAACTAGACTGGGGGATTTCTGCCCAGTGGATCACCCTGACATTCCTTCACAGATGACCTCTGCATGGGGCTGTGTGCAGGATGGTGTCCCATGCTGAAGCGATCTCAAAAAGAGTTATTTGATTTCTGAATTTCCAAAGTCACTCTCAAACATTGCATGTGTGTATGAATAAACTATTTCCAACATGCATAGTGAAACCTGGCTGAGCAAAAAGGTTTTGTCAACCCCCACCTGGTTTCTTGTCAGAGCAAGGTGGAGGACAAAGCTGCGGGCTCACCCCAGGGCAGAGATGGCTGCCGTGAAGTCTTGTCTTCACAGGACGCTGCATCTGTGAGCCGAGAATGTCAGTGGTTGGGTCACCAGGCCTGCTTGGGCCCTTTATGCCCCTGGAATTGCCACAATAGCTGTATATCTATCTATCTATCTACCTGTCTGAATAATTATTTCTTCTATCATCATCATCATTGTGTATGTTATTATATATGCAATGAAATTATGCCCAGACACCCCAATGCCACACAACCCCAATGAGTGCTTGAGAGCATTGTCAGCATTTCCTGAGGCTCCAAAAGCATCTCCCTCTTCCTCATAGTGCAATCACATCAGCTCTGAGTTCAGAGAAGTGTCCCTGCCAGGGCTTGAAAGCCAGCTTCAGGGCCTGAGCACGACCTTTCATTGTCATATCCCAAGAGCTGATGGACAGTGACTTTGGCATGGATCTGAAGGTTTCTGGCTGGTTGGCCCAGAAGAACTTGCTCCAAGTGTGAGGACAAACTGGGCAATACCTGTGTAATGCAGAGAAATGCGTAAATATATTTCATTGCTTTCATGGAGTGCAGCTAAGTGAGACAAAATTCAAATATCTGTCTGCATTGTTCCCTGAATTACCAGGGTTTTTCTTTTTCTCATTACCTTCTCCTTGCAGCTGCTAGTTAATGGAAAGCAGCAATAGGATTTTGCCTCCTCCCTGACTTATTGTGTGTGTATATTTGTAGGCTCAGTATATTACACTGGGGATCTATGGATTGTTTAAGTCGTTTTATATGGAATTTGGGAGAGCAGGAAACACATTTAACTCTAATCATCTTGGGAACAGGTCACATAATCCAGAGAGTCATGAACCTCTCATAATAAATATATATGGCCAGGTGTGAGAGAAAATGAAATCCATATGTGTAACATGAATTGGGCAAATAGAAATTTTCTAGAAGCCATAAATAGGATGTATGTCTACTTTTGCCTGATCATGTGAAATTATGGGTAAGCCAAAACGGATTCTTTCCTACAAATTACACCCATGATTTTATATAATGATTTTTGATTATCTTTTCCAAATGACTCTTGCTTGCCTGGGAGCACAGTAACCCGTGGTTTGAATTACTCTCAGAGGGAGCTTTGGTGCTGTTTCTGAGAGCAGAGTTTGGGCCACAGTCTTTATTATCTGATGGCTGTCATCATGCAAATGGATAAAACTGGAAATGAAAAAGTACTCAAGGCTCTTTCAGGTTATTTCAGCATGTAGGAGAATACCTGGCTATGCAAGAGAGCCAAACCAAGAGCAGCGGGAAATGGCTGTTGATGCATTGCAGCCGTATAGCTCAGCCATGGGTGTTTTATCCATGAAAACGAAGGCTTTTCTGTAGCTTTGACGTCTGCTTGTAAGCCAAAGTCTTTCTGGCAAATATCACCTGTAGCTCCAGACTGAGACCGGAGTGTGCCCTGCATCATATGTGGGGTGAGCCCCTGCCTGGCAGGTTCAGTGTGCGGGCATGGACCACAGCAGTGGGTAATGCCAAATCTCATTGTGCAGCTCCAACCAAAGCCCAGACATGAAGTATATTGCAAGGGTGATTTTCTTCATATACAGGGGTGTCATCGTTAAACACCTTTCCAACATCCATTTGCATTAAGCTGTGTAAAAGGATGCTGAGGATGCAAGCAGTGCTAAGGGCTGTTCACTAAGGGCTGTTTGTGGCTGAGCCATTTCCCACTGCTTCCAGTAGGCTTCCCAGGCATGGGGCATCCTATGCAGAAGGAATGCAAGCCACTGAGCTGTCCTTTCTGTAGTGTGGGGGAGAGGTGTGAGCACAGCTCGGGATGACACTGGGGCTGTGTATTCCTGGCACTGCCCATAGCCCTCCCAAGAGCTCCCAAGCCTTCCCAAGCCATGAGGATGGTGCAGGGGCCATCCTTGCCCACCTTTTTTGTACACTCCCCTGTACTGGCGGTGCCCAGTGCTTTGTCACAGCTGGGAAGTGGCTACTGAAGTAAATATCCTACGTTTGAAACTGAGTTGGAGCGGGTTACAAGCTGGTGAGGACTGAAGGCCATGGATGGGACATTGAGATGTCCCTGGGGGGAATCAGCCAGGCATGCCAGTCTCTCTGAGAGACAAAGGTGAAAAACAGGGGTTATACCACCTTAAACGCCCAAAAACTAAATTGTAGTAAGCCAACAGCACCTCCTGTTCAGCAGATGCGGCCAGGCTGGAGGGGTGAGCAAACGGAAAGGATGGACTCATGGATATAGAAATGCTTGCTGTGAAAAGATAACTGTGAATAAACTATGGCACTGCTGGATTTATTTAATCTTTTAATGTGTAAACAGTAGCTTTTTACTGCAGTAGAGTAGCTGAAAACTCCCAGATGAAGAAAACAGGTTTGTAAATAACCATATCCTGGCCAACAGCAGGTATGGACCATGCAATGTTTGGTCTCCAGCATGATTCTGGTGCTTGCCCGAGTTGTTCTGTAAAGCCCAGAGAAGAGAGATGCACCTAACAATGTTTTTATGTACTTTTTATTCTAGGTGTTCTCTTGCAAGTGTTTTTTCAGTACTTCTATTTGCCTCACATGTAATTTCAATGCAGATACAGACATTAAAGTAATCACAGAGATGAGGTGCTGTTCCTTTCATCTGTGGTTAGTTAGGGCTGAGAAGTGCAGTGATAGCATTGTCCGTGTTGACCTCTTTGCATATGTACGAGCAATAAGGGCTAGGACATTTCCTTTGGGAAAAAAGAAACAATGCCAGAGGAAAAAAATAAATATGAAATATAAAGTGGTTTCAGGAAAAAACTATTAACTTGCAATTGGCCTGCAGGCACATGTCAGTGCTGAGAAGTTTGCACTCCCTGGGGGCCAAGTCCCACTGCGTTGAAGCCTGATCCTGGCAGCTGTGGGGACCAGGAGGAGCCCTTCCCCAGCCTCAGTCTCAGCATCTTCTGTGTGCATGTAGCAAGCCTCACACCACTTAATTTCCTGTCTTTGGACAGGCAGAGCTCTGTCCAAGCAATCTAATTTCCTTCCCAGGAGCAGGCAGACAGTTGGGGCAGGGGGGAGGAGTTTGAAGCAGGGGTGTTAGGACACTTGTAGGCACAAAGCCAGTGCCAGACAGTGTCCAGCCTGATGCTGCTGCTACCAAACCCAACACAAAAAGCATGGGAGGGAACTGGGTGGGTGCTGGAGCTTTCATAGAATCCTAGAGCCACACAATGGTTTGGGTTGGAAGGGACAATAAATATCATCCAGTTCCAATCCCCCTACCCCAGGCAGGGACACATTCCACTAGACCAGGTTGCTCAAAGCCCTGTCCAACCCAGCCTTGAACACTGCCAGGGATGGGGCAGTCACAGCTTCTCTGAGCAGCCTGTGCCAGGGCCTCACCACCCTCACGGGGAAGAATTTCTTGCTTAGATCTAAACTAAATGTTAATCTTTGCATCAGGTTTAATTGCAGTGTGTTTCATTCAGCACACTTGTTGTAATCTACGTCTTACACTAAATTATGTGTCTTAAAACGTTACTAGCGCTAATTATTGTAGATTTCCCTGATCTGAGGACCAGCTGCCCTTCCAAGCAAAACCCAAGACCTGGGCTGTGAATCACTGGCAATGTGCAATAATTCCAACAAATATTCCATTTGGATAAGGAGCTGCCCATGGAAGGAATTTATCACATGCTGCCTCTAAAAAGGCGTTTTAAAGTGCAACAGATGTAAAAGGTCATACCTTGGGAAGACATAACAAACATGGCAGGCCTAGGGAGATAAAACTTTTTGGGGGATATGTTCCCTTCCTCAGCTCTTCCTTTGCAAATAATACAGTGGGGAATATCTACATCACATCACTGTAGTATTTATGCATCAAAGTGACACCTGCCACACTATGGGGACTAAATTATTCCGTGCTTGGCACTACACAAATGTACAGAAAAAGGCAGAAATGGCCTCAAGAAGTTTATCTTCCCCGAGAAACCTGAACAAGTCACAAGTAGGGACTGGGGTACCAAAGCCCTATTTTTATTATTTTTATCATTTTTATTTTATTCTTTTATTTCTTTTAAGGGGGAAGCCAGTGTCTCTGCTTGTCAAAGTAACCCATATGATATGAAAATATTCACAGTGTTCCTGAAAATGTGCTGTTTACATTGAGCTGCTTCTGTAGCTCAGGTTTTCTAAAGTGCCTTTGCCGGCGAGAGTTTTTTCTTGAGCTGTGCAAAGAATTTGCCAAGTTTTAGTTGCTGAAGGCTGAAGAGAAGGGACATCCTGGAGGATTTATTTTCACAAGCAGGATCTCAAGCAGATAAGAAAATAACTTTGAGGGGAAAGCACAAGGACTGAGCCGAAGGAAAGCCACACTGCCGTCGGATGGGCTCTTTTCCGGCGCCGTTGGGCTTTTGCTGATCTCTCTGCTGCGAGTCATCCCAGCCTGTTGCAAAAGGGAAATAAACAGATGGAAGAGTTTTCCACAAAAATGCAAATAGGTTGTAAAAATGCCTGCAAAAATCTAAATACTCAGTGAGAATGTGCCAGTTTAGATGAATATTTTGACAAGGAAAAGTGAAAGAAAGAAAAAAAAAAGTAAAATGATGTCAGAGCAAATTGTTTGGGTTTCCCTGATAAAATATTGCTGCAATAACTATAGTTTAATTAAGATATATGTGTTATACCTAACAATATAAGAGGCTATACAAAAGTAAATTCAGTAGTCAAGCTGAAATGGGCTTCAGTGCTGCAAAAATAACATATTTCACTGCAGTAACCTGATTTTTCCCTGAGGTTTTTTGGGAAGGAAGGATTGATTTTCCCAGGAATATCCGGCAATGCATCTCTGCAATGTGGTCCCCTGAAGAAGGGGAACTCAGTGACACCCTGATACAGGCAACCTCTGGATATTTAGAAGGTGATGTGGCTTTGCCAGGGTGTGTGTGGTCAGAAATTCCTCCTAGGCTCCGTCTGAAGAAGAAAACCGAACTGTTTATCTTGCTGGCTTGCCTTTACTGCAGCCTTTTCAAAGTAATTGTGTTCTTTTTGGATTTTTTTGTCCCTCCTGAACCCAAAGCTGTGGATGTTGGTGGGAAGGCTGGGAGGGCTGGATGCAGAGAGGGTCTATGAGCTCCCACTAAGAGATGTGCAGCACCCAGAAGGGGTAAGTAAGCCCCTTACAATGCCATCATTGCTTCATTCTTCTGCTGAAAAGATGCTGCTTGTCCTCTCTGTGTTATTTTATTGCTTTTATTAGCATTTTATTTAACATTTTTGAGTCTAATGCCTGTAAAAGCCCTCAGTGGAGATGCAGGGGAGCTGAGGATGGGAGTGTGTCATTCTCTGGAGCTGCAGGGCCCAGCAAACAAGCTATGTTGGGAAGATGGGAGCACTTCTTTTGATGCTTCATATTTGTCATTTACGGGGCTGTCCCTACATCCTTAATAGGCTTTATCTGGAAGTGCTGCTGTAAGTTCCCTTGGCACATGTTAGACATATCTGTACCCTGAGCCACACTGATAGCTTCAATTTGCATGGGGAAATTTCACAATTTTCAAAACCGAACACTGTCAATGGGACAGCAAAGGTGAACCCAGTGCTGCCTCCAAGGGTGAAGCTGCCCAGTTCCTATGGGAGGAGTAAAACTGTTATACATAGTAGGGAATGAATGAGTGACTTAATATTGATGTTTTGGCTGCTACTGAAGGGACCTGAGAGTTGTGAGGCCCTGGCACAGGTTGCCCAGAAAAGCTGTGGCTGCCCCATCCCTGACAGTGGTCAAGGCCAGGCTGGACAGGGCTTTGAGCAACCTGGTCTAGTGGAAGGCATCTGTGCCCATGCAGTGGGATTGGAACTGGATGATCTTTATGGTCCTTCCCAACTCAAACCATTCTAGGATTCTATGAATCTATGAATCTATGATTTTATGATACTATGTTTCTAGTTTCATAGTTTCGATCTGTGTTCCTAGTTTCTATGATAGTGTCTTTCTAGGCCTGGGGAAAGATTGCCTGCCTTGCTGTGAGAGCCTGGCCAAACTGGGATGTAACCAGATCTACTGGGTTTTGGGGCTGGGGTCTGTCCATGTGAGGTCTTCCTCTAGAGCGCCCCAGGATCAGAACAGTGGAGGAATGCAGGGATTCTCAGTTCCACATGCACAACCCTGGTCAAGGGAACTACAGAAAATGCGTTCAATTATTTTGAGTACAAAAATGGCATTTTCTTGCTTAATATATTTGGGAAGAATGTAGCTAGCTCCTGTATTTCCCAAGTTGGTGATGCTGAGAAACGGGTTTTCATTTTTCCCCAGCTTCTGTGAGCATCTTCCTTCCAGCCCAGTCCTGAAGAGAGGTTGTTCTGCCTTGCACCAGCTACTGCCTATTCACCTCTAAACACCTACCCGTAAATCTATATGGGACTAAGGCTGAAGTAACTATGTTCCTTCGTGAGAAGGAGCTGTGCCACTTTGGGAAGAGAAGCAGCTTGGCTGGTGAGAGTCTGTGTGAGCCGAATGGATAGAAACGGCATTTTTACAATGGTGCTGGGCTGAAATAGACTGCCCTGATACAGTGTGTTTGACAAGTGACTGCCATAATGAGTGTTTTCCATCGTTAAGTCCCATTACACAGCCTTCTAATAGAGGGGAACACGAATCTACTTACTGTGGACAAGTGCACTTCCAACCCTGAGTTTTGGAGTGTGTTTAATCAAATTACAAGTTACAGTGAGCTGTGATGGATGGCAGTACGGTATTTAAGAGGTGTATTGCTGACAATGCAAAGATTTTTTTGTGCTAGCAGTGGTTTCCAGTTGATTATTATGAACGGCTGCCTACAGCAAATGTAATTTGTAAAGCTATGAGAAATTGAAACATCCACCAGTGGTTCCTTGCTTTGCTCATTAGAAAAATCTCCAGGGCTCCCACAGCAGGTAGAGAAAGCAGACGTGCTTGGTGTCAATTAGAGATTTAAACAACTTGTGATGCAAAAAGAAATGATGTAAGATAGGCTGAGAAAGTTGGGGCTGCTCAGCCTGGAGAAGAGAAGACTGTGTGGAGACCTCATAGCAGCCTTCCAGTATCTGAAGGGGGCCTATAGGGATGCTGGGGAGGGACTCTTCATTAG
>JAOEHX010009448.1:0-25267 GCA_025448015.1 Bolborhynchus lineola | reverse complement strand
ACATGGTTTAGTGGGAGGTGTCCCTGCCCATGGCAGGGGGGTTGGAACTAGATGATCTTAAGGTCCTTTCCAATCCTTGCTATTATATGATTCTATCATGAAAATATGTAAGTCAATGCACAAGGCTCCATGGTTCATTGATGTCTTCAAAATCAACTCAGGTAAAATTTTTACTACGGGTTAAAAATTAATGTTTGTTTTGGTGAGGCCAGTACTACTCCATAAGTGCACAATGCAGCTCCACAGTCTAATCACCAGTTAAAATTTAGGAATAAAATGCCTCAGAATGACACAAATTTTTCTTTACTTTGGGAAGATAATCAGATGATGAAGTTATGTCATCAATTCTATTTTTGTTGCGTCTTGTCATGCTATGTTGTTCTTGTCTCAGAAGAGTACTAAGGTGAATCTATGACTACTTTGTGAATGGCCTAGAATCTTTATTTTTGATAAATCACAAACATTTTTATTTGTGGTATGAATCTGTCAATGTCATTGTAAAAGCATGGACAATCAGGAAACCATCCTTCATTCTGCTGTCCTTCAATGTTTTCCTGAAAGCATACATGAGATGGGGGAAAGGAGAGAAAGACAAACAAACCCAAATCTTTCAACAGATTAGAAATATATGTTAGGGAAGAATTAACTAATCTCAGGCTGCAATAGAAATATATTTATAATTTTGTGAGTAACATGGGATACTGGAATGAATGTTAGCACATTTCAAAATTTTGTTTTTCCTTAGGGTTATTTCTTTTTTTCCCTACTTGTCAAGTATGATATCAATTACTTCAGATTGCAAACATACTTTAGTTAAGATTATTAAAAGACTTCCTGCTATTGGTTAGACTTTGATTATAATAAATTTGAAACAATCCATTATAGTTTCTTGACTACATAAATTATGTTAAATTACAAAACTAACTCAAGGACAGATATTTAAAGATGAGTCCTTGCAGGAATTTGTTTTTATGTTGTGTATATGATGACACAATTACTGCTTAATGCAAATTTGGTGTATAATCTTAGACACTTAAAATCAAAAATATGTGTCTCCTATTGTTAATTACTGCAATTTAGATAAAATAGATTTAAATGTCTCTATCTCTCTTATCATAGTATTAAGAAGGATTTCATTCTTAATATTCCTTTTCATAATAAATTATGGATTATCCATAGCTCAGCTTGTGTACTTTCAGCATATTTCTGACAACTTTGGTCTTCTGAAGGTCAATAGAATTGTGCTAACAGTACTGAATTATGTAATTTCAGAGGATGGAACTGTCCTCAGGAAAAAACGACAGACAGCAGTTTTTCCCTCCAAGGTTCAAGCCATTAACCATGTGAATATTAACAGGCAGTTCCAGAGACAAAAGGACTGAGAGATTACCCCGAATTTTCTTGAATGTGGGAACATTCAGCTCAGGCCTCTCAATACCCTGGAATACCTAGGTTACACCAGGCTTGCTCCAATGCTCAATAATAAATAACTCTAGACAGAAATTTTCTTTTCACAACTCTTTTTGACTTGTTTTCACCCTACCAACATATGCTGTCAGGGCTGGCAGCTGCAATGGAGCCAATGACTCTTTTCTCATCATTGATGAACTAACACAAAAAACCCTCCATGGGTTTTAAGACATCAGAAATAACAACTTAAGGGCTTCTATTTCTATCCTTTAAACCAGGTTTTTTTCGGGTTCATCCTACCATTAGAGCATGGGAATATAAGGTCATCACAACAACTGAGGCCCACTCTATTTAAACTGACAACAGCTATTCTAACTTGAGAGGACAGCCATCTATAAACTTCACCCAAAGTAATCCCCAATTATGTATTTTGTTGTTCAGAATCATATGTGTTTCATGAAAAATGGAATATCAGAACTGTATGTGAATAGCTAGTCTTTCCTCAAAAAGCCTTTCACACAATTAAAACCTTCCACTCCCCAGTCCATGTGTGTTCCCGGCCCAAGCCAGCAATTAAACTCATAGCTCTTAATAGCAACCACAAGGCATTTTGTGTACAGTCTCCAAACAAAACAACATTCTTGTATGACTTTCATCTTTAAAAATCCTCATGTCTCTTGTGTGTGATTGTTCATTTTCCAAATTCAAGACTAAAAAATTGAGCAATTTTGTAACAGACGGCTGCTGTGAATTTCAGTAATTTTGGCCCAATGCAGACAATAGATGAGGTGCACAGGAGGAAATAGAGGGCTTATTTTGGTAATACTTATTACTTCAGCCTTATCTAAATTGTTCAGAGAAATAAATGCAAATGTTATTAATTAAAATAATTTTCCTTTCAGATTTTTTCCTACTATTCTAAATTTTAAATTAAAAGAACAAAAAATAATATATCAGAAGGGAAACATGTCCTGTAATCTGTGTAGCACATACTCAGCAATATAAATTATTGGAGAGCTCCTCTTACTGACCCCTCTCTTCCTCATAAGGTACAAAAGTGGGCCTCTACTAACTGCTGTGAATACATTTTCTAATTTCTGTCACAGAAGTGTATGTTTTAATTTAATAAATTAAACACAGTATTCTTTTGTCTCTGTTTTGTTGTTCAGATATATATGACCCATCTCCCAGCATTACAAAAATCTAGGAAATAGAAAAAATGTGAAAAGCAAAACCTTGTTTTACAATTTCAAAACCTTCTTTTTTGAAACTAAAATGTCCAAAAAGAGGTAAAAGCCATTTTCAGGTAGCACTGATTTAACTTAGAATAGAAACCATATAGACTTATTATGTGTTTCCCCTAATACTTTGCTTTGAATTATTTTAATAGTCAAATAAACCAGTCAAATTAAAATAAAGTACATATTTTCAAAATCCATTACACCCAATGTCCTTAGTTTTCATAAAACGCAGTGGCTTGGTTGTTGTTTTTTTTTTGTGTTTGCAATTTAAGATAAATTTTCAGCTTACTTTTGTCAGAGCTACATCCATGCAGTAAAAATTTATCTGTACAGTGGGTAGATGGTTTATGAACTCTTGGAACAAGTCCAGAGGAGGGTCACAAGAATGGTCATGGGACTGGAGCACCTTCTGTATGAAGATAGGCTGAGAAAGTTGGGGCTGTTCAGCCCGGAGAAGAGATGGCTGCACGGAGACCTCATAGCTGTCTTCCAATATCAGAAAGGGTTGTACAGGGATGCTGGGGAGGGACTCTTCAGTAGGGACTGTAGTGATAGGACAAGGAGCAATGGGTTTAAACTTAAACAGGGGAGGCTTAGATTGGATACAAGGAAGAAATTCTTTAATGTAAGGGTGGTGAGACACTGGAATGGGTTGCCCAGGGAAGTTGTGAATGCTCCATCGCTAGCGATGTTCAAGGCCAGGTTGGATATGGTCTTGGGTGATATGGTTTAGTGGGAGGTGTCCCTGCCCATAGCAGGGGGGTTGGAACTACATGATCTTAAGGTCCTTTCCAACCCTAACTATTCTATGACTCTATGATTTATATAACTTAGATCAAGACATGAAATAAGCAGCTTGCTTATAGTTTTTTTTTTTCATGATAAGCATAAATTTGTCTACTTACTGCAGTTAGCAAAACTGTTGCTTAGATAGGAAATCAATAAAGCCTTTTTAAGGTTATGCTCAGTGAAACAAAATGTCAAAATCGTCCCTTATGAAACTGCACCTCAGCTGAACTCACAAAGAATAGCATTATGGAAAGAGGATAATGACATACTTGTAGTATTATAGATTGCAGCCAATCAATCAGACATGTTGTGACTGCTAAAGTTACGGTCCTATTGTGTTAAAAAAATACCTTTGCCTCAAGGTAGAAAGATTGACACATTTAGTGTGGAGCAACCTATATCAAATATGTCCCTAAAAATGAGTGAATAAACCTTAGTAGAGGACACAGCCTAAAGAGATACACATTTTTCCCACATAGAACAGAGTACTGATGTAAATACTAAGCTAGAAGGAAGGCTAACAATCCACACTGACTAACTACAGAGGGAGCTACTGTTTTGGTGGAAATAAATATATATTTCCCTGATTGTAACTTCCGACATGTGGTCAAGCATGACCCGTTGTGCAGTTCCACTCACCACAGAATCAAGAAATAAAGAAACACAGAATGGTTGAGGTTGAGAGGAAGTCCATCTAGTCCAACCCCCCAGCTCAATCAGGGTCAGTTACAGCAGGTTGCCCAGGACCATGTCCAGTCCTGTTTTGAAAATCTCCACAGAGACTCCACAGCATCTCAGGGCAACCTGTTCCAGTGTCCTGGCCTTTCTGCAAGTTTTTGATCCACCTCACCGTCTGCTTATCTCATCAGTACTTCATCAGCTTCTCTATGAGGATGTTTGCCAGCTGGCGTGAAAAGCCATTTTAAAGTCAAGGTAAATGACATCCACTGGTCTCCCCTCATCCACGAAGCTAGTCACCTCATTATGTTAAGTATGATTTGTCCTTTGCAAATTCACTGGCTGACTACTCTCAGCCACTTTCTTGTCTTCCATGTGTTTAGAAACACTTTTGAGAGCTTTCTTACATGGCATCAGTGTTCCGACTGGGCAGACTTACAGTGTTCTGACTGGGCAGTTTCTTACAGGGGCATCAGTGAGGCTGGCTGGCCTGTAGTTACCCAGATCTTCCTTGCCATTCTTGAAGATACAAGGTGACATTTGCTGCTTTCCAGTCCTTGGAAACCTCTCCTGGTTATCATGACCTTTCAAAAATATCTGAGTGGCCTTGCAATGACATCAGCCAGCTCCCACAACATTCATAGATGTAACCCACCAGGCCCTGTGGACTTGTGTTCATCTGGATTGTTAAAGTGCTCCCAACCTGGTCCTCTTCCACTGTTGGAAAATCTTCCTTGCTCTACTCATTAGCAGCAGGTACTTCCTGGTTTTCTGGATTTGCAAAGCTATCCCCACAAATACCATGATAAAGTCTTCTAATGAAGACAGTTCTTATTCAAACTACACCAACACATGAGCCAAAATAAACTCTCATTTGTCAAACCATCTTCAAGGAAAGGAGTCTGAAAATCTCAAGGAATTTTAGAGCTGGTTATAGTTCAAGTTTCAACTAATTTCCCAATTTCTTCTTAATAAATGAATTAGGCTCTCTTTATTATTACTAATGATTACATTTGTTAACATGAGAACCCAAAATATAATTGAATGTTCTATGATTCTAAATAAAACCTTTCCAACCCTAACTATTCTATGATTCAATGATTATATGACTTTTCAGAGGCACCATAGATTTTAAGTGCCTGGCAAAATCCTTAGAAAGCTTTCAAGGAACAAGTTACTTTCTGTATTCTATAGACTTACAAATTAGTACCAATAAACATGCAGATACTTAATAGATATTAAGTGCACTAAATAAATGCTATTTGGAAGATAGCATTTTAATGTAGTAAACAAAAAGTTTATCACACCTATGTTACCTAAATTATTTATATTAATTTTTTATTATATGAAACTCTAAATTTTAAAGCTTTTGGGCCATACTTTATCATAAACATAATAAACACTGGTGACAGACTTTTTATCTGAATAATCATAGAATCATAGAATAGTTAGGGTTGGAAAGAACCTTAAGATCATCTCGTTCCAACTCCCCTGCAATGGGCAGGGACACCTCCCACTAAATCGTGTCATCCCAAGGCTCTGTCCAACCTGGCCTTGAACATCTTACAACAACACATTGGCATACATTGGAAAAACATCCACAGAAATGTTCAAATTTAAATCTGAGGCCATAATGAAATGCTCACTTCCAATTCATGTAGTACTTAAACTGCCCTCTATATTCTGCCATTTTGTTAACTAACTTTAAAAAAGTCTATCACCACATCCATGACCTTTTTTTTCCCTCTCCCTCCAATATAAAATATTTCATTAAAATTTGCACAGTGAGCTTTAGAAAACATAACCATAAATTAATTCATTGATATCTCTAACGTTTTTTAAAAACATTCTCCCTTTCCTATCTTTCCCTAACAGAAACAGTAAAATCATTTCTCATAATTTTATAACATTATTCAGAAATATAAAGTGAACAATTAATTCATCATAAAATCAAATATTTGCTTTGCTAGGTGTTAGTAAGGTGTTAAAAGCAATTGGTTATATGAAAGACAGTAAAAACTTATTGCTTAGAGAAATTCCAGATGAATTGCTTTTATGACTCTGCCTCACTTCAGCTAAAATTTCCTCTGATGTTAGAGCTTTTGAAATTCCTGGGAGGGTTTTATCCCCAGGAAGAGTCTTATTTTCCATTTCAAAAAGAACTAAAACAATTCTTTGTTTTTACTGCTTTTGATACACATACAAATTTTTTATGGTTTGCGTCATTAAAGAGCATTAAAACCCAGTCCTTGAAACTCAGAAATTGAATAAAGTTTTATTTTTGAAGCATTATCAGC
The DNA here is from genome assembly GCA_025448015.1 of Bolborhynchus lineola. Taxonomy (NCBI): domain Eukaryota; kingdom Metazoa; phylum Chordata; class Aves; order Psittaciformes; family Psittacidae; genus Bolborhynchus; species Bolborhynchus lineola. The sequence continues at coordinate 18,852 of JAOEHX010009448.1, read as the reverse complement.
TTTACCTCTCCTTTGGTTTCGGCAGACAAAACATGATGCAGCAAACTCCTGCGATCAACAGGAATTTTTCATTGATCCACCACTTGGAACCCTGTACACCTCAGCATCTGCTAAACCATCAGTTGTGTCTCCACCCATTTAGCTTCTAGCTTCATTCAAACACAAAGAGAGAGAGGAACTTCTGGAGAGGATAAAAGCAAAAGAGAGACTAGACAGCAGGCCAGTAGACACACCTCTCACCTGACAGAAACAGAATCCCTCTTGATCAGTTCAAAACCTGTGATGGCACTAAGGTCACCTACTTGAGAGCCCTAACTATATTTTGATATGTATGTTGATAATTGATACATATTTTGCACCTGGGCCAGGTCAATCCCAAGAAAAACTACAGGCTGGTAAGATACTGGTTTGAGAGCAGCCCTGAGCAGAAGGACTTGGGGGTGCTGGTTGACAAGAAGCTCAACATGAGCTGGCAGGGTGCACTTATAGCACAGGAACCCAACTGTACGCTGGGCTGCACCAAAAGAAGTGTAACCAGCAGGACAAGGGAGGCAATTCTCCTCCTTTACTCTGCTTTCATGAGACTCCACCTGGAGTACTGTGTGCAGTTCTGGGGCCACCAACATAAGAAAGATGTGGACCTTTTGAAACAAGTCCAGAGGAGGGCCATGAAGATGATCAGAAGACTGGAGCACCTCTACTATGAAGACAGAATGAGACACCTAGGGTTGTTCAGCCTGAAGAAGAGAAGGCTCAGGGGAGAACTTATAGCAGTCTAAGGCCAACAAGAAAGCTGGAAAGGAACTTTTTACAAGGGCATAGAGTGACAGAACAAAGCAGAGAAGTTGTGGCTGCCCTATCCCTGGAACTGTTCAAGACCAGTATAGAAGAGGCTTTGAGCAATCTGGTCTAGTGTAAGGCGTCCCTGCCCTTGGAAGTGGGGGTGGAAGTAGGTGGCCTATAGTGTCCCTTCCAACTCAAAGCATTCTATGACGTGATAATATTGGGAAAGAGGGCTATATCTGTGTCGTGGTTTCAGCTCAGCTGGTAACCACTCAGCCACTCACTCACTCCTCGCATTCTTCCCCCCTGCTCCTGAGAGGACGGGGAGGAGAGCTGAGAGAATGTAACTCTCATGGGCTGAGATAAAAACAGTCCAGTAACTAAGGTATAATACAAAACTACTACTGCTGCCACCAATGATAATAATGATAAGGGAGATAACAAGGAAAGAGAATATAAAACTAAAAAGAGAAGGGGGAAAAAAAACCCCAACAATAAACAGCAGTGATGCACAATGCAATTGCTCACTACTCAGAGACCAATACCCAGCCTGACCTGAGCAGCAATTTGGAACTTCCAGACGACTCCCCCAGTTTATATACAGGGCAAGATATGCTGTGGTATGGAATACCCCTTTGGCTAGTTTGGTCAGGTGCACAGTCTCTCCTTCCTCCTGGCTTCCTGTGCGCCTCCTCACTGGCAGAGCATGAGAGAGTGAAAAGTCCTTGATCAGGGTAAGCATTACTTACCTACAATTAAAACATCGCTGTGTTATCAGCATTGTTAACAGACTAAAGCTGAAACACAGCCCTACACCACCTAGTAGGAAGGAGAAAACTGTCACAGCTGAACCCAGAACAGCCTGTAGTCTTCTTCTCTGTTTTGCCAAATGCTTGGAAAGTCCCTCAGAATGACTGAAATCTCTTATGTTTGCGTATGAATACTTATCATGATGTCTCTGCTATACTTGCTCGTGCAGTGATGGAAAGCTCAGAAACAAATCTATTGTCACCAAAGGAAACAAAAAGAAGAAATAAGGTTCCAAGATTCAGTTTACCATTAGCAGGAAATTAGCAGTTAAACCTGCAGGATATATACCACAGAGTACAAAAAGTTTTATGCCTTCTGAAGGCTCTTCCCAGCTCAGTAATAAGGTTCTATTTCTCTCCTACCTGTGTTAGCCATCATTATGGTATTCAGGCATCACTAATGATAATTAAATATTTAATTAGTCAGCATCTGGGGCAATAGTTGGCTGCCTGGCTGGGCAGGAGCTCCTGTGAGCAGCAGACAACCAGAGCAGAAAGAATTATTGTGATTATTTCTTAATAAGGTGGCTAAAACAGCTCTCAGCTAATCAGTGAAAAAGACTTACTCATTCAGCTCTTGTTCAGAAACAATCTGAATAATAGTTATGCAAATAAGAGGTTTCAGCCAGATTACAGATACTTTTATATTTTATTATTGCTGAGAAATAACCACACCATAGTAATATAATGAACCTGCAGACAAGTTGCAAGGAATTGCTAATTGCCCATAAATCATAGAATCATAGAACAGTTAAGGTTAGAAAGGACCTTAAGATCATCTATTTCCAACCTCCCTGCCATGGGCAGGGACACCTCACACTAGACCATGTCACCCAAGGTTCTGTCCAACGTGGCATTGAACACCGCCAGTGATAGAGCATTCACAGCTTCCTTGGGTAGCCCTTTCCAGTGCCTCACCACCCTTACAGTAAAGAACTTCCTCCTTATATCCAATCTAAACTTCCCCTGTGTAAGTTTAAACCCATTACTCCTTGTCCTATCACCACAGTCCCTAATGAAATCTCTCCCCAGGATCCCTGTAGGCCCCCTTCAGATACTGGAAGGCTGCTATGAGGTCTCCACAAAGCCTTCTCTTCACCATGCTGAACAGTCCCAACTTTCTCAGCTTGTCTTCATATGGGAGGTGCTCCAGTTCCCTGATCATCCTTGTGGCCCTCCTCTGGACTTGCTCCAACAATACACAGCTTACAGTCAGTAACTGTATAGCATCCCAGTTGTCTAACTGCCTAAGTTTCATAAATTAAGAACAAAATACAGCACCAATGTTCCACCTTGTCATTGCATTGATCAACTCACCCTTTACTGCTCACTTAATCACCCTCCCTAAATCTCTCACTTATCTGCTGTAGAAAATTTTAGAACCTGTATTTAGAGGAAGACAAAGGGAAGGCTGAGAAAATGGGACTATCTTGTTTATTAAAATGCCACAGCTACACCAGAATTAAAGAGGTCTACTTCAGAGGTGTGTGCAGAGTTCTTTGGAAAATCGGAAAATCAGGACAAATTTTTAGATACGTGTTACCACAAGGCACAATGTACCTTCTTACAGTTAAATTGCATAGGAGCCTGGACTACATGACATACTAAAACTTAGGCTTTTTTACTTGTGCAAGCACTGAAAAAAATTACATCCTTAGTGGTGCTTTAGTTCACATGCTTGCTGTTTGGAGGGGTCTTTGAAACAGAGAGGCCAAACTGTGACCAAGCTGATTCTGAAGAACACTGGATTCTTTTCAAGTACTTGCAACAGAACTAAGACTTTTTTTAATTGATTTTCAGTCACTTTCAGCATGAGGGAGGTAGTAAAGTTTCACCTCCCAGATGTCCCTGAGAAAATGACCATTTTTCTCAGAGAAAAGCCAAAGCCAAGTATTACAAATTCTCCTACCAAGTTCTTACTGACCGCTTTTTTTCTCCTGGGAAATCAAGGCAAAAGCCTAAGGTGTGTAATTTTCTTCCACTCATTTCAAAAATCAAGTAATTCTCAAGTGTTCATATGATACAACCTCCCCATAAAGCAGGACAAAGCTTTCATGACAACTACACTTGTTTTGGTCTTTAGTCCAGAAATTTTACAATACCTTTTCCTCTATTTTGTTTTGTTTATATTTTGCGTATACTTATACATAAATCCTAACACACACACACACACACACACACACACATGGATGCACAAATATTTGTATGTATGCCTCATAAGAGAAATGAAAGTGTATCCTTACAGGCATACCTGAGTGGTAAACTTTCAGAGAACCCACCACATATGACTGATGACTAACATAAATTAATCTTCCTAATATAGTACCAAAATTCTTTCCATTCCCAAATTTAGATAAAGTGGAAGCATTTCTAAAGGGCACCATCAATCACATGATTTCCTCAGATTTTTTATTAAGGTGCAGATTTCCTTTCCTGTACACAACAGAGTAGTTGCTCTCCAGTGGAAAAAAAAACACAAGCCCAAACTAAACCAAAACCAAAACAGAACACCAGAACAACACAAAACAACCATCATCCATCTTCCAATTTCCACAAAATAAAATGGGCAAGTGCCTAGATATGGAAATAAGAAAAAGATGTGTTTCTTCCACTGAAGAAATCCCTGATGTATTATTCCAAAGAGTATTACATCTCTGTACAAAACTCACACACACTTTCTATTATTTTGACTATTACTGTGTGCCAGTGACATTTATTTTGAAATTTAAAGCACTTTTGCATTCCATGATTCATTTTTAAACTTTCTCTTCTCAAAACTGGAACTATACCTTTCATTTTGACAGGGAAAAAAAAAAATAAAATGAATCCTAATATGTCCCAGAAGATTCCTGGGATTACAGAGGGTAATGCAGGAGGAAAAAAGTGATGAAAGTATAAGACTCAATAGATAAATTGCAAACACTCACAATAGATGCTAATACACATTTTCCATTCTTGCAAAGTAAGCTATTAATGGAAGAAAAAGTCCTCCGTTATCAAATTCTTATCACAGTACTGAGAAAGTACAGCACAACTAAGAAGTCCAGAAATGTTTAAAGCTTTTAAAGTAGAATTGGATACTTTCTGATATTTAAAGATGAGAAAATTCAAAAGAAAACATGACAGAAGTAGAAAAATTTTAAATGGCCAATCTTTTCATATACTCTTCTGTGCTATTTCTCTTTCCTTCTACTAGTGTTTTCGAAAGGTCATTGTATTGCTTCAATGAGCAAACTAAAAATCCACCACTTTTAAAGGGAAGTTTGGGATATCTCCCTCATTGTATAAGGACAAGAGGAAATTTGACTTTTAACACCATAGTGGTGATGTAGCATTCAGTGGTGATTCAGTATAGAGTATTAATTTTGTTAACCATATGACCATGTTAGATAGCTCCTACTACATACCAGGAAACACGTCTGCTCTTTCTGCAAACAGGAGCTGCCCAGAAAGCCCAAGAACTGCAACAAGCTCACATGCCTCCTGAAGACACAAAATTTCTACCCATAAAAACTCTCAGCCCTGAAAACAACTATGGTGGTGTCATCCTTGAATACAGAAGATGGCAATTCCTAGGAAAAAATTAGTAGTAGAATTGCTTCTACTAGAATCACAGCAAAGAAAGTTAAGGCTAACCACAGTAGTGCACTCTCTCTCAACTGATCCAAAGGAAGTCCTCTTACAAGTAAACTTTAATCATTAGCATCAGGATTTTGTGATGTGAGGAAGAAGTACCTCCTGCATGACACTGCATCTTATTGATAGCACAGGGTGGAGAGGCTATGTCTGTACCTTGGAATTCTCAGACTCACTGGAAAAGTTAAACTGATAGGTCTTCACACAACTCAAAAAAGTTCCTCCTTTTCAATTTGTAGGAAATAGAGGCAAAGGAAGAAGAGAGGCATGCATACAGAAGCAAAACTAAGGAAATCAGATTCAATGTTAAATATACTCTACCAGGTTTATATGAAGTAGGAAACTTTGCAAGGTGGAAAGCTCTTTTTTCTGGCTGTCTAGATCTGAACTTTCAATTATTTGTTGAAAAGTAAAGATGACAGACTATCTATATGAAACACTTTCTGTCAGAATAGTATTGTTTGTTAAAACTTCCTATCAGAAATAGTATTGCTTATTAAACTAAGTTAAACCACATAAACCTAAATGAAAATTATAAACAAAATGAGGAAATATTTTTAAATGCTGTTCCCTTTAAGAGTTTGTCAGAACATTTTTTTCCCAGACATTAAATATGTTTGAAAAGTAAAACATTTTTAAATTAAAATAGTCAACATTGAAAAAAAGTCTCAAACTCAAAAACCTAAAAAGGAAAAAAAATACATCTTAATTTCATACAGTATTTTGAAATTTCATCTTTTCTTTGTAAATTGCAGTTTATTCCTAAAAAAAGGATTTTTAAATAGGAAAAATAAATTAAAAAAAACAACAACCTCCTATTTTTTAATACAGCAGAGCATTCTAGGGTAAGTTCTCAGAAAGTCAGCATGATGTACTGTTATCCAGCAATTGTTTTCCATTCTCTTTCAGTAGCAGAAACTCTGAAAACCTTTATGACAAAAATGTCAGGAAACTCTGTCCCTCCCCTCCCCCCACCAAAAAAATAACCCAAAACAACAACAACAACAAACAAAAAAAAACAAAAAACCCCAACCCTAAACCCAAAAAACCCACCAAAACCTAAACCAAACTCCCCCGCTCCCCCACAAAAAAAAAAACACAACAAATTACAGCAGTAACCTTGGACTGTGCTGGAGTCACTGCTGCCATAAATGAAATTGAATACAATCCAATTGGAGTTATAAACTGTGGCAAGCAAAAGCAAATGAGGAAGAATGATTACAACATGTCATTCAACAAAGCAAAGGCAGAAAATGATATAAGCAATTCTTAAAACAGAACAAAACCTGAACATCTGCCTAGATGGTTTAACATGTCATATTCTCTGAGGTAAAATCTATGCCCCCATGATAGCCAACAGCCTTACGAGTTGTAGACTCCAGTAATTCAGCAGCTACATGCAGAAAAGACTTAGCAGCAGAAAGAATAACACGAAGGCTACAGAATTCCTGGAACCTTACCAGAAGAGCAAGAACTGGGAGTGAAGGCTTCTGAAACCAGCCTGTACTTACGTTCACACGATTGAATAGTATAACACAGCAGCTCTAAATAATTCTCTCCATAAAATGACAGTTTAATTTTATAAAATCAGCATGATTTTCATGTGCCAAGTGCTGAGTTCTGACATGAAACAGTTATTTGCATGAATTTCCATCATGCTAACAACACAAAGTTTCTTGGCAAACCTGTGTGCTTGCATCTGCTCTTGAGGCAGGCAAATCAGCCTTTGTGGGGCACAGAACCTTGGCGTTGCTTTCTTCTTCCAATTTTGCCACTTGTGTTCTCTCACCTTTCCTAATTACATATCAGGACAGTAAGTCCTTCCTTTGAATCGAAGGCTACAAAGTCCAGTAAGATTTCTGACTTACAAAATCATCGCCCCTTAAACCCTGATGCTTCTGGTTTAAAAAAGGCAAACAATAAAGATAGTTGGGTTAAAGAGATTTAACCTAATTCTATACCAAAATATAGTGAAATAATGCTTAACAGATTTTTACTCCTTATTGAATTTTACCTGCTGGTTTACCTTTTTGTTGTTTTTGCGGGTTTTGGGTTTTTTAGGTTGTTTTTTTTTTTTTTTTAAGTATCTTACCTATACTCTCCTTCCTCCCCCTTGTCTGAATTAGGAATATCATTCTGTATTTCATTCTTTATCCACTAAAGTAATACACTATTACACTAATTTAAAGAAATGCAAAGCACTGGAAAGTGTCAATTACTGATATAAATTTTAAAGAGCAAGAAAAATCAGTCATGTTATTTTGTATTTAATATAGCCTTAGTGAAGACTAAAATCTGCCTCTATGTTCTTGTTCCATATTTTAATTCTATTCTGCAGTCATTCAAAAAATTTTCAATGATTAAAAAATAATTCTTTGTCTATTAATCAACAACTTCAAAGAATAATGAATAAAGTGTCAGGTTCATACACAAAAAACATTTAGTTCAAGTACTAGTGGAGTTGCATAAATTTACTTTGACTTTTTATACTGCTAAATTAATTCTAGCTATGTCCCAAAGTTTATTTACCAGCTACCAGTTTTATAATGAACTAGATCTTTGAAGAAAACTATTAATAGTTTTGAAATAAAAAAGGGAAGAAAGGAGATTTTGCATGTAAATGATCAATGTAAATGGATGAGAAGATTTTTATGTCCATTATGCCCACTCGTATAATTTTGTGACTGTTCTTTACATTATGGTGATGCAGTCATCAAGTTTTAAACATTGAGTTGGCAGATTGCTTTCAACTTCCGTCAAGACATAATCCACAAGTTCACAGATCACATTATATACCTATATTTTCCTTTTTATTAAATTAACCATCATCTGTTTGCAGATCATTATGGTTGCCTATTTCAGACTCCAAGATTTTACACTGGAATGGATAAAAGAGGCCGTTGCAGAACAATGTACCTGTGCATAGTGTAGGGACAATTTTGATCCCAAACTCTTTTTTTGTTCCTGACAGATGTACGTGACCAAATATTCATGTTCAAGGGGGTTGGGGGTTTTGTTTTGGTTTGTTATGTTTTTGTTTGGCTTTCTTGTTTGTTTTTTAAACAAAGTAAATAAATAAACATATAAATAAAGTAGTAACATCCCCATAAGGAAGTTCCGCATTTCAGGACTGCATAAATTATAAATTTCTTAGCAAGGTCTTCTTTTGATCCTATTCAGATTCCCTGAACTGAAGCTTGGCAGGATACTTGCACATCATCTTTACTCAGCAGAGAAAGACATGCTTCTTGAGCATTGTCTAGGAAGAAAAGTGTGATCACTTATGCTGCAGTTGCTTACACTCCACTCATTCTGATCGTAACAATAGATCAGATTTATTCTGTTGAATAGAAACTGCTTAAATAAGCTCTTCCCCCTACTTCAATCTCTCTTATCCAAGAGTGTCTAAGGTAAGGGTGTGATTTGACATTATTGTATTGAGAATAACATCTTTTTTTGCTGTCTACATAAATGAGCATGAGAATTATAGTATCTGTCCATACCTTCAAATACTCAAACATTTTACCAATTTAATATAAAAATAATTATTGCTCTGTAATGCTGTTGGTACTCTGAAATATTTAAGTCAGCCAGAAAAGTATTTAAAAGTAATTTTTTCACAGTATGTCACCCATGTTTTACTTCATTCTGTGAGCATCCTTTGATATCTGTATGCCTACTGGGATTCAGAAATGTTCTGTAAGATAATTTTACTACAAAGAAAAGACTCACATGGTTATAAACAGCTTGCCACTGAGCTGACAGCAGACTTTTCACCAGTCACAGTTCTCTCTGGGGCAAATTTGCTTCGAGGATATAATGCAACTTGAATTCTGTGAATGCTTCTTATAAACCTAGAAATTTCCTATAGCTCCTTTTTCTGCATATGGTCACTATAGATAACAGGTTCCATGACATCCATAGAATCATAGAATAGTTAGGGTTGGAAAGGACCTTAAGATCATCTACTTCCAACCCCCCTGCCATGGGCAGGGACACCTCACACTAAACCATACCACCCAAGACTTTGCCCAGCCAGGCCTTGAACACCGCCAGGGATGGAGCATTCACCACTTCCCTGGGCAACCCATTCCAGTGCCTCAACACCCTTACACTAAAGAATTTCTTCCTCATATCCAATGTACACTTCCCCTGTTTAAGTTTGAACCCATTACCCCTTGTCTTATCACTACAGTCCCTCCCCAGCATCCCTATAGGCTCCCTTCAGATACTGGAAGGTTGCTATGAGGTCTCCATGCAGCCTTCTCTTCTCCAGGCTGAACAGCCCCAACTTTTTCATCCTATTTTTATACGAGAGGTGCTCCAGTCCCATGATCATCCTTGTGGCCCTCTCTGGACTTGTTCCAACAGTTCCATGTCCTTTTTATGGTGAGGACACCAGAACTGCACACAATACTTATCTCATTCCTCACACTCTTGCCTTTTTCTCATCATCCTCTGAACATACAAGAAGTTGCTCTCAATTCTTCAGATATTCAGCTGCTTCCCAACTTATCAGAAGGCTGATGTAATGAATCAGGAAAACTGGGAATGAAGATTCAATCTCCATCTCTGTGAAGGACTGCCTTAGCTTGCCACTTACACCACAGAGGAAAGCATTTTTCTATTCACACATACAACCAGCTATTTACACTGTCACATTTTCCTGTAGTAGAGATGGCCCAGAATAACCCATGTGTTTATGCAGTCCGTGCATTTATGTAGTGCCTGTTCCAATGAGGTCAAGTGTCAGATCTGGACCATTGTCACTGTTGTGTATCCTACTCTGTGCTACAACATAAAAGCTCTGAAGCTTCTGCAAAGGATGTAGCAAACTGTCAAAAAACCTGCTGAGACCACACACCTCTGTTACATTTCTCCAACAGTTTTTGCTGCTTATTAACTTCTGATGTCAAAGCAGCCTGTTCGTCTTTCACTCTATTTACTTCTTCAATTACTTCCAGTACTCCTTCTATTCAGAACAGTGGGATGTAAGTACACAGTACCCTTGGCAAAGAGCATATCATTCCTTTGGTCACTATGGATGATTTTTCTATATGGTGTTTTTGGTTCTGCTCATTTCTCTGTTCAAAAGCATGTGTTCACTCATTCCACAGGCTCATTTCTCAGCTCTGAAGCTGAAACACTGGAAACAGCACTACAGTCAACTAGGGAAGAGACAAGCAAATATGTGGAGAGAAAAAAAGTTTAAAATATTCTTCTTTAAAAAAATCTGTAAATCACAGCAACTACTACTTCATTCTTTGACTTGTATACTATAGCATTTTGCACCCACTACAAAAAATAATAAAATAAAGAAGACATTTTCTGCTATTTTTTTCATTTGAGAAAACAAAAATGGATAACACTACATTCTGTTTCGCTTTGGAAGAAAATGTAGGTAGAATTTTTTTCATATTCCACCTGTGGAAGCAGCTAAACACTCTTTTCTGTGTGGTACAATTTCCTTCCATGGACCTCCTCAATATGCTGTTTATTAAGAGCATGTGCATAATATTCACCATATAAGTTTTTGGCAGAGCTTTCACTATAGAGGAAGAGTTTGTGTCCCCTGCATCTAACACAGTATGCACCCTCCAGAAATAGTTTTATTTACTGAAAGTTTTACAGCCACAATATTAATAGGTACTGTACTACTGTTACCCTGAACTCTATTCCTGAACTTCTCAAGAAAAAAAAGTGGCATAGCACATTAACTGCAAAGTGAGCAAACCAAGAAAATATACATTCCAACAAAATAAAAGTTGGTTTTCAACTTTTCTGTCCTGTTTGTGAAGAAAAAAAACCAATAAACAACCCCACAAATAATGATCATTTTGTAAAACTCATAACTAATATAAAGAAAATACAAATTAAAGAGGTTTATAATATAGCAAGATCATCACAGCACAGTTTGATGGTGGTGCACATGAAGAACATCAAACTTTTTAAAAATTAAAGAAAATATATATTGGCTACATAAAAATTCACCTTCATAATTTTCCAAAGACCAAAAAATAAATAGTGATACAAATAATATTAAGCAGTGTATACAGTAGGACTGGTCATTTATATACCCATATACACCATATAAATAAATACTTCAGACTTTCTAAACATTAATGAATAAAACTTCCTCACAGATCCTCACACAGTATGAATAACTGCAACTATATTTCACAAAGAGAACACCAAAGGTAGAGAGGTGATCCGAAAAAATCCACTGGGAAAGCAACAGGGTATACCAGAGCTATGAATCTTCAACAGTGACTTGGACCTTCTTGGCATTAAGTGATAGACTGAAAAAAGACCAAAAGGTTTGCATCAAAAAGGTCATGTAATTTTAAAAAACTGTATTCTGAGAATACAAAATTGGATTAATAACAGTGTTACTTAAGAACTACATGACCTGGCATGACAAGTGCTATCCTCTTGTCTTCTTAACGCCTTCATGATGCAGGAAGTCACAAGCCCAGAGCTGGCAACATGCATTTGGTTTTATGGTCTGTTATGCATACAACCTTTAAATGGCCAGACTTGATCAAAACTAAAGCAGCTATACCACCAACTTGTTTGATAGATTGGAAGCTCTCTGGCAGCATAAACCAATGAGGTTTTAGTGAAGGAAAGCCATCCAGGAGGAAACAGGCAAACAAAGGAAACACATACATACGAAAAAAGAAAAAAAAAAAAAAAAAAGAGGAAAAGAATTAGAAACTTGATTATTCAAGTGCACTAGTTATGAATACTATTCTGTAGGAAATCTCTGTTTATAACAACTACATTTTAATAGCACTGAGTGTAATTCATTGCTTTTGTTTAAAATATGTTACTCATATCCTACAGAAGCTCTTTGAAATGTGCCATTATTTTCAAGATAAATTGGTAATAGTTTTGTAGTGGTACTTATTCATGATAGTACACCATTACAATCTTTAATTTGATTTCTACACATTGATCAAAAATTGCTCTTATTTAAATAACAAACGATCTACATTAAAGGTGCTTAAGCTGATCTTAAACTGCACACCTTAACTATCAATAACATAATAACTAGGAAGTATATACAGTTGGGGGAAAAAAAAATTGGTTTGCAGGCATCAAAATGAATTTCTTGTAAAAGAAGTTCACACTACTCTTCTAATCTTTATGGTGCTGTCTCTATGCAGATGAAATGGAGACTTACTCTATTATCTAGGGTAGTAACCTATATATATCATCTAGTATGTTCTAGATGCCCAAACACTGTGTTTGAGAGACAAGGTTCAGTTTTGTTGTACCCTTACATTCATAACATCTTAGTGGTAAGCAGTTACTAACACATTTTAACATCACTCTAACTGAATCCAAGTTAAAGTAAAACGCTATTTCCATCCCAACTTTCAAAAGATATTTTTTTTTTTTTTCTCTCTTTAATTCTACTACTTATAAATGTGTTCAAAAGAGAGACTTGTTATACCCAGTTAAGGTTAAACCAGGACATTGTTTTTCACCTTCTCAAAATCAGATATAGCTGCTATGCTCTCATAGAGAAGATGGCAGTAAGGCATTCATAATCTTTTCCTTACTTTATAGCACTCTCAGAGAGAAACTCTGCTTTACCACCTCCATCAAAAATCATCATCCTTTTTGGTGAAATGTTACATTCCTATAACCATACTCTCCCATTAAGTCTCCCAAAGCACATAGGCAGAATCAGTCTTACTTCTGGAAAATTACTATATTTGCTACCTATTCAGGAAACCAGCTGACTGTGCTTTGTGAATAAAGTAAGAGCTTGTCTGCTTCCTTAGATATGAGTGCTTTTTAAATCCTGCGCTTGACTGATCAATTAAAACACTACTAAAACACTAATATTTTTGTACCTTTTTTCTTTTATATTAACAAACATACCTGACAAATATTTCAATGTTATACCGATATGTAGCTCATTATTATAATTAAGACAAAATATGGTAGCAATTAATTATTCTAAGGTGATGGATCTTCAGTGACTCTTTCTAAGCCACTGTCAATTTCCCACGAACCAACCTAGTTTTTAACTGTAAAATGATAAGCATACCTGGATCTTTTGACTTCATTAGTGCACAATTATGATCATTGTCTCTTTATTTTTTGCATATGTTACGCAGATTACTGACTCCTACAGAAGCCTACTGTTAACTTTTTTTTTTTTACAAAAGACTGCCAGTAATTTATTGCATGATTTCAAACTGAAGTCAAAATATTTTTTTATTCTCATATCACTAAATGGAAAAGGCCATAGCAATATAGGAGTATGTGCTGATTTTGGCTGGGGTAGTGCTAATTTTCTTCATTGTAGCTGGTATGAGGCTATGTCTTGGATTCCTGTCAGAAACATGTTGATAACACAGGGATGTTTTAGTTATTGTGAAGCAGTGCTTACACAGGGTCAAGGCCTTTTCTGGTCCTCACTGCCAGGGAGTAGGCTTAGGGTGTACAAGAAGCTGTGAGAGGACACATCCAGGACAGCTGACCCCAACTGACCAAAGGGTTATTCCATGCCATGTAATGTCATGCTCAGCAATAAACTAGGGGGAAAGTTGGCTGTGGGGATACTGCTCAGGGACTGGCTGGGCACTACTTGGTGGTAAGCAATTGTTTCAATTTCCATCACTTGTCTATCTTGGGGTTTATTTCTCTTTCCTTGCTATTTTCCTTTTCATTACATATGATACACATTACAATAATATTTTGTTACAATTACTAAACTGTTCTTATTTCAACCCATTCTCAGTGTTACCTATCCAATTCTCTTTTGCCGCACCCTGCTGTGGGTGAGAGGAGGAGTGAGTGAGCGGCTGTGCAATGCTTACTTGCTAGCTGGGTCTAAACCATGACAGAATGTGAGAGTAATGTTTTCAGACAAAGTGGTGATTAAAATTCTACATTTTGAGCATTGTTTTTCTTGTCTGCTATCCATCAACCTTTCAAAGAACTCAGGTTTGTATAATGTATTTTTAGCTACCTGGGCATGCCCCGCACAGACACTAAATTAAGGTCATATTATCGTAAAATGTTACTAGTTAGCATTTTTTTTCCCTTTTTTTTTTTTTTTTTTAAATTAGGAGTCAGCTAGATGCACACTTTTCATTACCAGCAGATGACAAAGCCCAGCGAATGGATTTCATCTTTCCTCATATTGCTCATGCTGTCCTAGAATGCAATTATTTCAGTTTCATTGATAGTCTGTCATTTTGCTAATATAGTACATGACAGGACAGAAGCTGAAAACCCTGCATGACTCCTTCCTTGCAGGTTGCTGAATTTCTTTTCACACCTCTGTGATTCTCTGCTTTTGAAAGGGACAAAGCGAAAAACTATCTTTGTTTGTTTGTTTTTCACCAAGTTACTAGTAGAAAAGTTATTAACACTTAGTTTCAGCAATCTTTAATATACTTTTATAAAATTATGTGTTTATACATTCTCATGGATCATGCCTGAAATACTTTTCTCATTTTTAAAATGTTTATTTTCAGCTTTTGTTCAAGTTTTAATTACCAAACTGAGGCTTCTCTTTGATGTTATTACTGCAAAATACCAGACACAATATCTGTGCAAATGTCCTACTTGGCAGACAATCTCTATGCTTGTTTCTTAGAAAACTAATTCATGACTTTACCTCCCTAATTGAAACTCCTTTAGTTTCTCAGAATCCCTACTGAAAGTTACATTTTATGTCCCATGTACCTGACAGAATCAAAAAACTGTTGGGTTTGGGTTGTTTTTCCCTGTATTTAACAATGCATGTATTCCAGAGATGGACTTAAATATCTTGAGAAAAATTAACACATTTGCCTTATTTGCTGTATGCCTCATAATTTCTTCTTCTCCCTTATCGACTTCCTATTTTCCTGTTTACTATTTTCATTATTTTCTCTGGTTGAGTTTCATATAATCTAAATTTTTAGCTCTTCCTAGTGTTGCTCAGAATCTCTAGTCATCCTCCTCCGTTTTTTTTTTCACTTCAGATTAAATGCCCAGTATATTCTCTATTACACAGAAAAGTTTGTTTTCCCTGAAACATCCTATATGCCAAAGGGAACACAAAAAGTAAACTGAGAAATTATTTTTTTTTTTAATAAAAGCATTGAAAAAGCATGTCTCCTAGAATTTCTTCTTTCATAGCAGCAAAAAATCTTCCTTTTCCATATTTCTTTAACTATTTGCCTCCTTATAGATGGAAAGAATTCCATCATATTTTTGATTTGGAGGAGCAGGTGATTAGGTAGTTGTTTGGGGTTTGTTTGGTTTGGTTTGGTTTGCTGGTTTTGATTTTTTTTTTAAGAAACAGGTCAAAAATATATACTTACTACAAGTCATCTGCTCATTATTCAAAAACCTTAAGCACGGAATTACACTTTTCCCCATGGAAAATGTAAAGCCCTTGTGTATTAGGTTCAGCAGTAGCAGTAATTTTTCTCCTTAGTAGCTGGGGCAGTGCTGTGTTTTCGACTTTCAGCCTGGGAAGAGCACTGATAACACCAATGTTTTTAGTTGCTGCTCAGTAATGTTCACTCTGACCAAGGACTTCCTGAGCCTCATGCTCTGCCAGGGAGAATGGGAAGCTGGGAGGAAGCAGAGACAGGACACGACACCTGACCCAAACTAGCCAAAGGGGAATTCTATACCACAGCATGTCATGCCCACTATATAAACTGGGGGCAGTTACCCAGAAGAGTTAGGTCACTGCTTGGTCAGGCTGGGTATCGGTCAGCGGGTGGTGAGCAGTTGTATTCTCTTCCCTTGTTATTTCCCCTATCATTATTATTATTGGTGGTAGCAGTAATGGCTTTGTGCTATACCTTAGTTACTGCACTGTTCTTATCTCAACCCATGGGAGTTACATTCTTTCAATTCTCCTCCTCACTCCTCTGGGAGCAAGTTACTGGCTGGGCTTAAACCGTGACACCTTGTTACATGAATCATAGGTAGGGCTGGAGTCTTGCTTTGACTCTGAAGTACTTTATATCTCCTAAAATGTAATAGAAACAGTCTCTTGACAATTCCAGGTCTTTAACCATGACATTATTACAAGCTGTCATTCTTTCTTGAGTTTAAGTTATTAAGTTACACATGTAGTTCAGATACTTTAATAATATGGATAAAATTGTCAGTACATACAATGAATTTTGCCTTCTTACTTCCTTGTCACCAGCTTAGTAATTATTTCACTATTTCCGAAGTGGAAGTGCCTTCCCTATGTAGAAGTGTTTTCCCTATGTAGATAATCTATTCTTTGTCAGATGAAATACTGATCCGTTGCAGCTCAGCAGAATTTTTCTCTTGTCAAAGTTTTCCCCTTTTTCCATCCTCTAAACACCACAATTAGTTGAGAAGCAATAGTCTACTGCATTGCTTCCATGTCTTTCCAGATAGGCTTGTATTTACTCACGCCTGTAGCCTAAATGCTAGGGTTTATTAGTTTCCAATTCTGAGCTACGTGTGCACTTCTGCCTCATGTATCTAGTCTGGAGTTGCTGTTAGTGTTCTGTGTTCTGTTTGCTGGTCTGGTTTCCTAGACAGTATTTTCACCTTTTGAGAAAAATATAACAAATCTCATAGTCAGGTACATGTAACTTGATTATGTGCAAAACAGTCTGTAGGAGCAGACAATGAACTAGTGATAGAAATGTTTTTGAAATCTAAGCAGAGCACTTCTGCAAATATATGTAATTATGTCCAGATAGTGTCTCAAAGTGTCTTGCTTATTTAACTACACACGGATGAAATAAGTAGGCTCAAATTTCAGTTCAAAGTGTACCATTTCTTTGATGTACACTACTGAACTCTACAGTCATGAACTGAATTACTCTTTCGGACATTTTTCTTTTCATGTCTTCTGATGTTTTCCTCATCATCCATGTTAGATTCAGCTGTAAAAATCCTTACACACAGACTTGCATATGGCTCAGGAAGCCACAAAGCCTTTTATGCTAATATTCAAGGAAATACTTTTACTTGACCAGAAGACCAACTTAATAAGACCAAAAATCAGGTCACACTGCCCCTCATATGATGAATATAAAAATGATGCATCTGCTTATATGACTGTATGCACAGAAGTACACAATATGATGTGATGTAGTTACATCTATCTGATGCCACTGCACAACCAAATGTGAACCTGCCATATGTCTGACATGCTGCTAGTCATATGAGAGGCAAGAGGCAAAAGAAAGTTAAAGAAGACACAGGAGAAATGTCCATAAAAGGCAGACCACCATGACAGTGAAATCAAGACTGCTCATGTCTAAGGGACCACCAAGTGAAGAGGGTCACAGCACCTGTTGGACATGTGTATCCATACAGGGGTATGCTTTGCCTTATAACCTTAGTAAATATATGGGACATCTCATCATATACAATAATGTAGAGAAAAGCTACCAAGAAGGACAGGCAAGCATAAACAGCTCAGAATCGACTGGTTGAAAAAAAAATAATGTTATGTTATGACTTACATTTTGTAGAACATAGGTGATAATGACATTAAAATATATGTGAGTGAGAATACTAACATGAGAAGTAGCTAGGAAGTAGTCTGTATGTTTGTTTGTTTCCCCAGAGATTTTTAGTTAAATTTTGAAGGTCAAACAATTGTTAAGAAAAACAACTAGGGCTGTAGGTTTTGAATTCTAAATTGTGCCCAGGATTACACGAAAAAATAACTGTTTACCAACAACTGGTACATATCTATAGCTCAGTTTTCACTGCTACTTCTCATGCTCACAAAAGGACTTAGAGAGCTGTAATAACAAATAATCTCCTGTAACAGCAATGTTAGATGAATGTATATATGCATGTATAAATTAGTTACCTTAAGACACTAAAGGTAAAGCTTTAGCAATGCACTTCAGATATCAGAAAGTCACAGTACGTAGCTAATTTCTAGTTTTTCTAATTCTAGTTTCTAATACTAGTCTTTCTGATTTCTAGTTTTTTCTATTTTTTCTAATTTGCAAACAGCAAACACAGTGTGTAAAATTCTGATCCTCTTTGAACTGCATACCTCCTTAAGACCTGAAATTCCCTGCAAAGAAAACACAACAAAAAGGAAACACCAAAAAGAGTTGAGAAGGACAGAAACCTACTGAATAGCTAAGTCTGAAGCTGTGGGCTATTTTTTTTTTTTACGTATTCATGTTGGCTTTTGCCTTTTACTTCAGAGAGAGAGCTTATTAAATTAAACCTAAAAATGTGCAGCAATTAATTTACTTAGCATTACATTTCAAGTGTTCTTAATCGGACATCACAGTGCTATACCTCACCAACCTTTTATGCTTTGGAATCTGGTTGTATGATGGGAACTGAAAGAAAGAATATGAAAGTTACTTAAATTGTTTGTGAATCTGTTTTTATATTACAAGATAGGATGAGAAAGTAGGGGCTGTTTAGCCTGGAGAAGAGAAGGCTGCGTGGAGACCTCACAGCAGCTTTACAGCATCCGAAGGTGGCCTATAGGGATGCTGGGGAGGGACTATTCATTAGGGACTGTGGTGATACGACAAGGGGTAACAGGTTCAAATTTAAACAGGGGAAGTTTAGATTGGATATAAGGAGGAAGTTCTTTACTGTAAGGGTGGTGAGGCACTGGAATGGGTTG
>JAOEHX010009447.1:0-14173 GCA_025448015.1 Bolborhynchus lineola | reverse complement strand
GACCAAACATCACTAAGCCATAACTAAAAACATTGGTGTTATCAACACTGTTCCCAGGCCGAAAGTCAAAAACACAGCACTGTACCAGCTACCGAGAAGGAGAAAAGCGACTGCTACTGCTGAACCCAGGACAAAAACCAACATATCAATTATTAAAACAGTGATTATTTGCCCCTTTTCTTCCAGTCTTGACCTCTAAACTCGAGTTACTATGTGTTCAAGAATGCAACTCAAAAGAAATCTGAAGATTGGGGGGCAATACCATTTCTGTGAGGGTTTCTTAGAAAATGAAAACACAGTTGTGAACCTTTAACAGAACAGCAAGATGCCCTGCAGTATTATTTTTTCAGCTAGTAGTGTGCAAAATACAGAATTGCATCTTTGCCCGATGCAGTCATTTTATTTGAAAGACCAACCTCCCCAAAGGCTTCTAGGAATGATGTTTCTTCAGGCTTGTATATTTTTTTATTCTCTACTCAAACTAGAGAGGGTCTTGTATACATGATTCTCTTCTTAAGTCTCTTAATATTTTCGTTCACTAAAGATGTATGTTCACTTGTACTGTATTTTAAACAAAAAAAATAATATAACAGCACTTGCATTTTGAAAGGTATTATTTGCATCTGTTGGACAGACAGAACTGCCCTTATATTGCACCAACAACGTGCATTGAAAATTGAATGAATAAAAAGTTACATAAGTGGAGGACTAAGTAATATGCAGTGTGAGAAATGACCAGTCAAAAAGATGGTTAAACATATCTGTACTGTTTAGTATGTATTTTACAAATAAATAGTATAGGAAATGTAATACTGATACAAGAAAAAAGTTAAGACATCTGTTCATTTGTATACTGAAAGTGCAAGGGGGGGGGAAGGCAGTTATAATTTCATGATTTATTTCAACCTAAGGAATAAAACTGTAATCCAAACTATTTTCGTTTTTGGAATAGCAGAACTGGAAAAAAAACCACAGTATGAATATAGCGAAAAAGGATGTAGAGTAAGGAAAGTAATTTAGACAGGCTGTTCTGTTTTTTCCAGTTACAGGCTTTTTCCTTCAAATTTATCTGCCTTTTATACACAGTCTAGGTAATGCAGAAATTTGTGGGTTTGTCTTTTAATTTATTCTAACCTTCCCATTATCTAGTCTGTCCTTACAACACTTCTGAGAAATTAAACCCTGTGAAGCACAGACTAAATTCCCAGATGTGGTTATTTTTGTCAACTGTCTTTATTAGATGATCCCAATAGAACCTCACCAGTGACAAAGGAGGGAAATGCAATGCCGTCATCAGCCTTATAATGCTACAGTCTTCAAAACTTACTTGCTTAGTAAACCCCTCTTGCTGCCAAAACCTTTTAAAACAATCTATAAGCTAATTTAATTGATATGGAATTATTTGTACTATGCAATAAATTTAATGTTATACACTGAGGAACAAATTCTACCTTGACTGCCTTGATGAGATACGACCCTGAGTTAACTTTCTGCCTATTTTTGTGTCCCTTAAGGGTCTCATTAACATAGTAGAGCAGTCGCGATCAGGTATTCATAACTTATATCAAACTAAAGTAATATCCTCCTAGTCATTGCAGTTTGACACAGGTGCATGTTAAAAGCTGGTATTACTTGCATGGATACACAAATGCAATTTTTACTAGTTGGAGCTCTGCTTCATAGTATTTTACGTAGTCCTACTGTTTTCTAAACTTTTGTCAGGTGCAAAGATTCTGCTTTATAAAAAATAAGCATCTTCCTAAACAGCAGCATGTGATTATATATACTCAAATATATTTCCTGCACTTTCTCTTTCTTAACTAGTTTTTTTTTCTGTTCCAAACATCTTGTGGAAATGTCATATAATTTCATTTATAACTCTGGCTTATTCATCAGCGATATGGAAACCTATGATCTCAGATGTCCAGAAATGATCAACGTAGTGGTTATAAGAAATAACGCAAAATAACCATGCCTACAACTTGGGTAGAGGCAGTACCTATCTAGTGCTTCATAAGGACAGTAAAAGTTTGTGGAATTAGGTCACGTATTTAACTGTGTTTCACTACAATTTCAGGAGCAGGCTCTTTGAAGTAGATGTATCTGATTCTCATTTACATTTTTCATATGTAGGTGCCATAATGCAAATAAGTTGAGCTGGCCTACTTTGATGTTTAAAGTAAGGTGCGTATTCCTGTATCTTGCTGAATTAGATCCTGACTTGGCAGTTCATTGACTTCAAAGCCCATTTTCGGAATCACTCAGAGGGTTTCAGCTTTTGTACTGTTTTCAACCTGAGCCATATGATAGTCTCTTTTGGCTGACCACCCAATTGTGAACAATACTTATGTGTTAGTGTGGTTGTGATGTTTTTTCATTACTTTATGCCAAATTAATTGCTAAAGTTAATTGAAAAAGGTATCTTTCAGAATAGGAATAGCAGTCAAATCCTAGATTCATATGAATCGTTGCTTTCACAGGATTTTTTCCATAGGCCATTGCAAGTGGATTCTGAAACACGGGGAAAAAATTACTTTTAAGATATATTAACCATGCAATGGCTTTGTGCCTTGACTGTAATGACAACAAAATGGTTAGTGCTGTATTATTGCACAATTGTATTCAAGTCTCTCTGCTTCAGAGTGTATTTTGCCATATTCTATTTACAGAAATGTTGCAGATCCACAATTTGCAGTTCCAACAATTTGCAGTTACAATTAAAACCACATTTTTTTCTGTAGTTGATATGAAATTGGATGGGGAAAAGCATAAATAGAACATTTTGCCATATTTTTAAGGTGAAAAGATTAATATAATTTTTTATGTCCAGTATACGTGTTACTGCGCCACTGTTTGTGAAGCTCCAGATTCAGTTCTTAATTAATCAACATACTGAAAAAAATGCAGGTAAATTATTAAGTATTGCTTCTATAAATATGGAAATTTCAATAAGGAGAAAAAGAAAGTATTCTAAAGGCTTTTGAATTTACAGTATTTCTTAAAGTGACTGCATTTCTGATATAATGTCTAAAAATGGGATGCTTGTATTATAGAGCTGTGGAAAAAAAATCAAACATGGTACTTCTTAAAATCATGCAACCATAGAATGGTTAAGGTTGGAAAAGATTTTAACATCATCTAGTTCCAAACCCCCTGTCATAGGCAGGGACACCTTCCAATAGACCAAGTTGCTCAAGGTCCTGTCCAACCTGGCTTTGAACACTTCCAGGAATGGAGCTTTCACAATTTCCAGGCCTGTTCCAGTGTCTTACCATCCTCACAGTAAAGAACTTCTGCCTTACATTCAACCTAAATCCCTCTTGTTAAGTTTGAACCCATTGCCCCTTGTCTTTTCAGTTCAGTCCCAGATGAAGAGTACTTCTCCATTATCCTTGTATGCCTCCTTCAGATCGTGGAAGGCTACTACAAGGTATCCATGCAGCCTTCTCTTCTCTGGGCTGAACAGCCCAAATTTTTTCAGCCTGTCATCATAGAGGAGGTGTTAAAGGTATCAAACATCAGCTTACCCAAAAAACTTTTGAAGATCATCCAGCAGCAGCCAGGCTTTTGTGCTGCCTTTTGTGATACAGAGGATACCCGCAATGTACGGGAGGAGGAAGGATGGATGCTCTAGCCCCCAGCTAGATACCAGTTATTAATTTTTTTTTTTTTTCATTATGCTTCTCATGGGTGTAAAAATAAGAGTTACAGGATTTGTTATGAGACCTTATGACTTGAATGGTGAATATATGAATTAATGTGATAAGACTAGTATAGACGAAAGGGGATTGAGCTGTTCATCATGTGCTTGTTGTATTTCTTAATGAGCTTATGAAACAAAGACACACAGTACACTTTCCTGTAAATTTAAGATCCAAAAAGAGCATGACAGCTGTTTCTGAAAAACAGGAAAAAAATGTATTTTTTTGTGTGTGTTGTCCTTATTGTCAAATTTATAAGAAGACAGGATAATGAAACATAGCAGGACTCATATTCTAATTAAAGTAGGGCAAAGATTTAGTCTGTTATCCCATGACACTTGCATGAGATGCCTCCTTTTTCTTTTAATGAAAAACTAGATCGAAGTAAAGCTTAAAATCCATTGCATGCAACTTAAAGATCCCAGAGTTAGAGAAGCTCAAATGAGATTGGGTGACTACAAACTGCATTCTAGCAAGGGGGTTATGGAGTGAGTTCTAACCTACATGCTTTTGTTTCTATCCTGAGTACATGACAGCTAGAAGCATCATTAAAACAAGCAGTTTGTAATAGAGGAATGAATACAGGGTGTGCATATCAGCAGTGAAGAACTCTCACTGTGTCATGTTTTGGTACCAAATACATTTGGGTGACTTTTTCCAGTTTTCCAGTTTGAAAAGAAAAGTGGTCTTAAGGAACAAATAAAGGTAATGCAGAAAATTGAGCCAGAGCAGGTTGAATCTATGGCGTGTTTGCCTGTTAATTGCATGCTTTGTCTGATTTTCTTTTATAGGTTTGAACTTAATGTTTGTCAAACTTTCCCATACATATGTGAAATGAAAGGCAGTCCAACTTGGTATCAGTGAAGAAGTATGAGGGAGTTAAAATGAACTCTCCTTGCTATGCTAAAAAATATCCAAGTGTTGCTCAAGGATTATAGTTGTGTGCAAGGATTATAGATGCTGCTCATGCATCTTGCTCCCCAACTTAGCATGCATAGAGTGATTCAGAAAGAAAAGAGTTTAGAATTTGTGCATCTACTTTTGGTAAATCAGGCTGGAGTGTGCTGTTTTGCTCCAGGGATAGGACAGAAGTTTGTTGTTTCCTGTATGAAAAAGAAGGAAGCTAAAAAGTTGTACAGCACAAGAGTACTGCTCTGCTCTCCTACCAGCACAGCTTACACAACACCCTTTCTCAAGGCTACACTTAAAGCTATGTGCTATTGTGAAAAAGAAGATGTAAGGAAAACTGAGGTGGGGTTTTGGGAGCTTAGGGGTTTTTGTTTGTTTTTCCTATTACTTTGTATTTATTTATTTAGGAGCACTGTCACAGGTTTGGGGGAAGATATCTGATTACCTTGAACTATTGCCTTGACTTATTTTGTCTGAGTTTCTTTCCTGCCCATCTAAGATGGCAATAATACTTTCTTGTTTCCATCTTACATACCTAAAATAATATATATATAGATTTCAGCAAGATGAGGAAGAAAGTGCTGTCCACTGGGCTGTAAGGTTCTACACAGTAACTGAAATGCAGTGGAAAAGGCTTGAAATACCTAAATAATGGGTATACTTTCTATACCCATGCAGTTGAAATACCTCAGGAATATAACACTGAAGAAAGATATTGACTGTTTTGTGTATCAGTTGCAAAAGCAGTGATACAAATGTGACTTGAATAGGACTGATGCATTTTCTAGTTTATTCTACTGAATAGCTATCAGAAATAACATATCTGAAACTGCCTTTTGAAATGAAAAAATACAGTAAGAGTATGTGTCAGTTGTACTTTAACAAGTACTGCTTGCAAAAGCCACCAACTGTGATGAGGGTATTTGAGGTCTATGGTATGATTTTTCACCATATTTTACCAGCCCTTTTCCATTCATAATGACAACTTATCGCTGATGTTGTTTTGAAGTACAGTTGCTGGTTATTTGGACTAAGTATCAGCATTTGGGTTTAAAATAATTTTACTTTTTTTTTTTTTCTTTCACAACTTTTTGCTAGGAATTTCAGAATTATCCAGGAGAACCATAGTGATTTCCTCTTCTTTGGTAAATTTGCCTTAACACATTCCTAACAGAATCTCTGGAATTGATGGCTTGCCTGAAATCTCCTTTTCCCTCTGTGGTGGTAGGTGCTTAATGTAATAAGTGAGATGTTTTATGACCCTGTTGGTTTGTTGGTACGCTTTCCTGTACTTTTAGGAATAATGTCTCTCAGCCTCTCAATCACATATCCTGTGCAACCTGATGGAAGAAAAGGTCAATGTTTGCACTGATCCATGACATGTAAATCCTGTAGTCTTGCCCCTTGCCCGGTAATGTGAAAGTTGTTTTGTTGTCTAAGGAAAATGAGAAGACAAGCACATAGTTAATACACTGTAGTGCCATTGAGACCCTAATAGATTGGAAAGTATGTAAATGCTTAATTTACATGTTGCCTCTATGTCTGGGAGGTTGAAATCTATCACTTGATAATTCCCATTCTATAGCAAACTCTGTTTCCTTTAGAAGTAATCACCAGCATATGACTTCCTATAGATTTAAAAAAAAAAAAAGGCAAGAAACCAAAAATACAATTTTCATCCTCTTATAGTAGGTACTCTGAGCTTAATTTAGTAGATCATTCTTCCTGGACACGCAAGTCTCCCCAAACTATCATAAGGTCTAATTATTGCCATCTATTATCCCTGTATTTTCATTGAAATTTCCTTTACTACAGTTGTTATAATTGTACTGTACATATAGCCGCAAAATTATGGTGCTTATTGCTCTCTATGGACCATGCAATTGCAACTCGCTGCATTTACTTTCAAGGAGACATTTGTGAGTGGTATAGCCACCTCTCTCCAGAGTTAGCATACTTGGTCATTAAGAGTCTCAGGGTTGATTTGCAATGTAGTAGTAGTGAAATCACACTGAGTAATACGCTCTATTATTACTTACATGGGTTTATCCTTATAAAATGGCTCACTGTTATTTTTAGTGGTTAATCTAAGGACACCAGAGTGTATTAAAGTGATAGAAAAGTTATCATCATCATTATCATACTCCCTTGTATTATAGTATTCTGTCAGACATTAGGAATCTTGTAGGGGAAGGCCTGCCTTTTAGAAAAAACTAGTCCAGTACTTCTGTGTGCACAGAAACATCATAAAGACCCAGAAAAAACAATTCTTACCACTTCCCTCAAGCTTATGTAAATTTTCCTATGGTATTAATCTCAGGATTTGTATATAGGTTTTATAGGGTTTTTTTTCTGAAGAACTAAAAAAGGAACAAAGTTCTTTGATATATGTAAGTTGTAGGAATGCGTAATATAGTAATGAACCTCTATTATGGGAATGTGGTGATACTTCCTTTACTGTTGTCTGGTTATCTTTTTGTAACTACATAATCAATTACAAAAATGTTTTCTTGGGAAACCTGTTAGAGATGACAAATGCAGAAGTCCAGAAGCTCAGCTCTTGTACCCTAAGAAGCTTCAGCATCAACTATAGCTGCTGAAGTTTTATTACAATATGTACACACTGGTGAAAAATATGAACTTTTCTCTCCTTTTAGCTTATGTCCCATGAAACCTTCAATCACAGTGATTGTTTCAGTCCGGTGAGAAATTACTGCCCCATTGAATTCAACAGCTCTGCCACCAACCTTAGTAAATATTTTTTCCCCAAAATACTCCTATGCAGTCAGAAAGATCTTCACCTGCAGTACTTGTTAGGCATATTTAACACTTATGATGGTATTTTAATGTTTGTAAAGCAATTTGTAGATGAAAGACACATAACTGCAACATGCAGTTTTATCTTCTGTTATTAGGTACAATAGTTGTATATTTTACACTTAAAAAAGGTCAGTAGCAAATAATCCCCTTAATTCTTAATATTCAAGTGTTTTTCAATAACTAGTCCTATCTTCTGTTTCAAAGTAGATTTTTGTCTTTCTAGTTACTTGAAAATCACCCATGTGTAATCTACACATGTTTGTTCACAGAAGTTTTTTGTGGTGCACAGCCGTTTTTTGGGTAAGATATCTCTGGAGGGAAGATAAGTCTTGCTGGTATTTTAGGAGAAATATCCCAGAAAATAAGTCTACTCATACTATACTGATTTTAGTAGCATGGAATGAAAATTATTTTTACGTTTAAATAGGATTGCAATAATTTTTCTTTGTGCAGTAATTGATATTATCAGGTTGTTCTTGGAACAGTTCAATTATTAAGTAAATAAGATGTAAATTATGTAAATAAGATACCATTAAAAGGAAATATCTATTTGTTCAGATAGTGGTGGAATGTATGATAAATAGCCCAACTTTTCCAAATCCATCTATTATTAATAAAATAGGTTTATTTACTTTTCTTAGAGGAAAAGGGCTATATAAAAAGCCCTTAAAATGCTCAACATTTGGACTTTATCTTAGGAGCCACGTTAATATCTTTATTTTAAATAGTGTTCATTATGTCACTTCATGTAATTAATTTAAAAACATTCCCCTAGATGCTTCATGACTTCTTTAGTGATAATTCCATCTCTGTTATTAAAGTATTGAAAATAAAGGCTACATTGTAGCAAGTTTCACAGAAAAGATAAAACAACTAGTTCTTCAGTAAGTATTGTGATATTTAAATGGATTTAGGTGTTAAATTAAGATAATAAATTTCAACTGAGATCCCAAAAGCATAAGATACTAATAACAACTAAGGTTAGGTTCTGTCTTCTATTTTATATCTTCATTCTTTACACATTATCTTTGGGTTTTTTTCTCCATTCTTTTACAACAGACAAAATATTATTGGTAGGGATTAGCTTTGATTTGAATTAAGTTAGGACTATGAATCTTATATTTAGTAAATTGGGTAAATACTCTTTTCAGTCCAGAATTGAGGCTTGACTGTTACCGGATGCTCTAATGTATGCCATTACTCATAGGTAGTGGTGTGCTGGGTCTTGCTTTTTGTGTGCAATAGAAAAGCAAAGATGTTATTAAAGTATTTCTGTGCTTAGCCTGCCACAGGCCATTAGGTGTACCAGCTGGGGTGTCTGGAGGTGGTTCCTACAGGTACCAAAACAATACATGAACAAGGATATCTATTGTTGAGACTGTGTGATGTTAGTGTCTAAGGAGGTAGTGTGAGCTGCGCACTGACAATGAACCTGTGCACCATAGGGGGTTCTTAGGTTCAACATCAATGTACATGCAAACATCCACTCTATCTTGGTAGATTTGTGCTTGGGTCAGTGTAAAGCTACCTTAACCTATGACAGTATGATGGTTTGAGTTTGCAGGTGTGAACTTTATGAAAACATTTTTGTATCAAGAAAGTTTATGAACCTTTTTTTAAAGCAAAACCAAACATTTAAATCCAAAGTGAGACCAAAGTTATAACTCTCGGAAATTTTAATCTAGGTTAGCATGTCCAGGGGGTTTCTAATTTAATGCTTTAGTACGTTCTTGAGTAATAACCACAGAGTACCAATAGATTAATTAGTTCTACTTAATAGATACAGATATCTGTATCTGTCTGTATCTATCTTTGGACTTGTCCTACTACTACAGTCCCTAATGAAAAAGGGTAACAGGTTCAAACTTAAACAGAGGAAGTTTAGAGTAGATATAAAGAAGAAGGTTTTTACTGTGAGGCACTGGAGTTGGGTTGTCAATGGAAATTGTGACTGCTCCGACCCTGGCAGTGTTCAAGGCCAGGTTGGACGTAGTCTTGGGCAACATTGTCTAGTGTGAGGCATCCTTGCCCATGGCAGTGGGGTTGGAACTAGATGATCTTAAGGTCCTTTCAAACCCTGACTGTTCTACGATTCTATATGCTGCTGTTGTAGGTGATTTGGTCAGCCTTGCATCTGAACCTCTGTTATTTTTGTCTTTTCACACAGAAGTGTCAAGTTCACTTCTATTAAGTGGTACAAAAAGGTATGTAGCAGTATGATTTGGCACTCACTAGCTGAGCTCTGATGTTAGCGGCTTGGAAGATACAAGGAAACAGAGGAGACCTAATGTCTCTCCTAATCTTTCTTTGTTCTTTATTCTTTGTAATGCCCTTCTTTTTGTCTGTTTTGATCATTATGTGCAAACAAAGAAAAATGCACTCTAATATCATATGCAATGATATGAAACATTTAGAAGTTTAGAGAGAAAAATTTTATGCTCTTGACAGTGATGACAAATTTAACATATAGCAATATTATGTTGTAATGCATGTAAAACAAAACACCCAAACAAAACCTATGACCACCACCAAGAAATCTTCTTTGGTTGTGACCACACTTGACTATAGTATCAAGTCCAAATTTTGTTAGACATGGGGAATCTTTTGATAAAACATATTTGCAATAATTCCTGCTAGAGCTGACAGTTATGGAATGCACAAGTGTGCATCAGATTTCACTGTTTGTGAAGCACTTCTGTATTAGCGTTCATGTTTTTCAGCAAACTTCTCTGAACCAAGTAGTGAAGTAGAGCTAATCAACACTAGGTTCAGAACAATCAATTAATACGATTTTTCTTTTATGGACTTGTTGGGAATGTTTGGGAGGTTCAGTTGACTCAAATTTGACTTGGCTGTTTTGATAAACAATTGCACATGTATTTTTAAATTCCAGTTTCTCAGGAAACCTATTCTTACATCTTTTTCCTACTATAAAATACAATTTTATAGCTATTTACATGCTATTCTCAGTGAAACACTTGAATACTTCCAATAGATTCCATACCAAATTTATATAATGAATGTCATTAAATGCACAGCTTGTTGCATGACACATCCAAAATATTGTGTTTTCATGGATTAGAAATATATTTGAACTCTAAAAATGTAATTTTAATAATATTACTTTGCAACCTCACAAATGTTTTTCCTCAAAGCACAGGTAGAATCATTTGATATATTCTTCAAATAAATCTTCCATGATCTAGAGAAGTGAAGCTCTGTTCTCCTTGTTCTAATTATTAATTTAAATGGAAAAGTAGTTCAAGAGTTGATGTGTTCAATAGCACCTGAAAATTTATTGTCGTGTATGGAATACATGCATACAGAAAATGTTTGGAACTGCAAGTATGTTCAGAGATAAATATATTGCAAGCTCTAATTTGGGTGAATGATCCTTAAAGGAGATTGCTGGGAAATGTGCAGGCATCGCTAAAACAAGAGGCAAGTAGATCATGTGTCATGTAGGTGTTGCTATTGTATTCACACAACACCAGTTGCATACCATATAGCAGTTTGTGCTTTTTCTCTCAGGGTGTACATTTTACATTTTATCTCACATTTTTCATTTTATCACTGACATACCTATAGAAGCATTAATTTTGGCCCTTGATGTCCCTAGGCAGATTTAATTCTGGAAGGGCTTTAGCTTTCCTAACCTGAACCCTGGCTGCTCAGACAATGCCTCTGCGTTCCTCCCAGGCTGCTGGTTCTTGTATCCATCCTCTGTAGGCTTCCTTTTTGTGCTGGGGTTTGTCCAGGAGCTCATTTTTCATCAACAAGCGCCCATCAACAGTCATTGCTGTTCACGGTCTCATCCAAGTTTGTTTGGTGATTTTATTTTTTTTTTTATTGTTTCTGGGTAGAATGATGCATTTGATGTCTTGAGTATTGCGGTTTTGTCCTGTCTTTTTACAGCTAGCATTCTGGTTTATTTGCCAAATTCATTGTAGGTCATCATAAGAATATTTCACTTTAAGATATATAGGCATGAGTTTGGATGTTTAAAAGAACACACCCTTAACAGTATAAATAGGGGGCTTCCATTTGCTTCTCACAATCAGATTTGGTTTTCAAGTTGTTTGACAAATTTCAATTCTTATTTTCTACTACAGTATGCAGTAGTGTTCATGTTGGACATAGCAAAAAAAAAAAAAAAAGGCAAAGCAATAAAGTTAGGTATGTGCATTACATTTATGTTAATATATAATTAAAAATATGACTGACACATTTGCGTTGTTCTGTAGATAATTTTCTGAAGGTTCCCTGTTTTAATCACTTGTATGGCTGCAGTTCTCAAGATGAAAGTTTTTGCAATATTTTTCTCTGAAATGATCTAATTTTCTTCCTTCTAAAGAAAGATGAGAAGTGCAAAAGTTATGCTGTTTAGCACATCACAATATTCTCCAGCAGTACAGAAATAATCTGTCATGCAGACTGTCAGTATTCCTAGCTCTGAAGGAACTTACTATGCATTCCTTTTATTTGAGACTTTATTGACCTTTTGTCATTTCCACAGACTGAATCTGATATCATCTAACAAAATGTGATTTGCTGGAATAAACAAGCAGTTAAGTTCTGAAAAGAAGAATTCTAGGAAATAGCCACTCCTTCTACATATAAGTTACACAGGCTGATTCTTCTTTGTTGATGTCTACTCTGTATGCACTTTCTGATGCTCACAGCCCTTATTAGCACTGTGCCTTTTAATTAAAAATAACTCGATTTTCACTTATTAGGCTCAGTGTTAGCAAGCTCATTAATTGGAATTTTCAAAGTTCTGATAGGAATTAGTCATCTAATGTCCAGTGAATTTTAATGATATTTTGATACATGCTTGAAGCCATAAACTATTTCCGAAAAATACTGTTAACATATGTAGCTTTATATATGTGTCAAGTGGGCAAGTTCTTTTTGCTGCTTAGGGGTAAATTGATTTAAGGAAACTGGATTTTCAGAAGTGATAGTGTCCTGGTAGTCCAAAAAATTTGTAAATTATGGTTTGTAGGAAAATTGAGGTATTTAGTCTAATAACTGAGCTGTGCATGCCTTGACCCCTGCCTAACAGCCTTGTGTGAAACTAGTAAAACCCATGCTGTTGGGGTTTTTTTACATCAAGCAGCTGCCACAGAACATGCAGAATCTTTTCTTCGTATCACTCCTTGCAGTACTAAACTTGTCTATGCCCTTTTTTGATATTAACTTGTATGCATGCTTAAAAGAGAAGGCAGGCACGTTATGTAGCATCCTGCTGCACCCTTCTGCATGCAGCTCTGAGTGACCAGGCTGAGCTCTGGACAAAGCTTTTTTTCCTGTAATTCATACATACTTTTAATTCGGTTTCTGAAATAGATCTGGTAAACTACCCTGAAGGAGTACCTGTTCTGATGGTGTCGATCTGTTTATTACTGTGCTTTCAGAGTTATTAATAGGAGCGTTGCTGATACAGCAAAAATATTTCACCTGACGTGAAAAAGTTAGTTACTCTTGTTCATGGTTAGAAACAAGCTTCTTCCTGATGAAGTTTTCCTGCTGATGAGGTGTCATAGGAACAAAAAAATAAGAAAACAGTATGGAGAGTGTTACCATTTTCTTTTCCTGAAAGAAGTAAAGCTGGAAGATGGCTGGTAAGTCTTGAAAGTGGTACAGTTGAGATGATGGTATTATAGAGCTGAAAAAAGGCAAAGAATAAGTAGTGAAAATGTGCATTTTACTGCCATAATCTGAAGACCCAAATATTAAAGACTGCTTTATAAAAATAGAGAAAAAGTAAAATATTTTTATTCATTGTTTTGAGAATTTAAGTGCAATTAAAAAACATTTTCACAGAAAAATTTCCACTGCTTTCTGTAAAGCACTACAATGTGTTAAAACACTCTTGATTTATTTATGTTAAAGAATATTGTGCAAGTTTTCTATTTGTCCTGAACGCAAAACTTAACAAATGACAAGAACATTTACATTGTTTTTTTGTCCTTTAGGGGTTTTTAATTAATTGCATTACTGTGTTTTATTTCATGGCTACTTTTACTTTAGCCCTTTTCAGGCTTCTTTAGCATTATTAGTTTCATTTCTAGTGACTCTTGTTTTACATTGTATTTGTATTGCCTGTTTATCATTTAGCATGAAACACCTTGAATTTTTGGAAATGACAAGCAACTGGTTTCTCTGCTAGGTTTTCATTGGTTCTCTTCCATATGTAACAACATTCTTGTCTCTTGCAAAAATGTTAAATGTCTAACAGTAGTGACAGAGAGACCATTAATCCTCATCTGTTTGTAACTGCTACAAAGTGCACTGTAGTTGATTATAGGGTTTGACTTCATGCTAGTTATTAATCTAAGATTAAAGAAACACAGCTTTGCACTGGGGTTCAAATTCAAGACTCAGTCTACTCAGTGAATGCACAAGCCCACTGCTGTTTTCATTTATCACTTTTTGGAAGAAATCTTACCATCTTAATTTTCTCCATAAAATTGCTGAGAATAGAGGAGACCTCAGGAGGTCATTTAGTCTCTGTATGTCACTTGTTCAAGCTTAGCCTCTAGTCATCTCTTCTTTCATCCTGTAGCCATTGCTTTTATCTCTGTAACATCTCTGCAGGTATTTAAGACTGAATCTATGATCCATTTTTGTGTGATGTCTGAGACAATTGCTTTTGTAAATACACAGGATCCCAGAGAAGAATGCAAAACATTGGGCTGTTGCCCCTTCCTAAAATGAAAATTCATGACATGACATTTTCC
>JAOEHX010009446.1:10217-26408 GCA_025448015.1 Bolborhynchus lineola | reverse complement strand
GACTTTAACCATTACAAACACTCATGCATTTATCCTTCTGAGGAATTTGACTTTAAAAGAATAAAATAAATATTTAGGAATAAGTAAGAAAAAAGTTGTTTTACTTATGTGAAACCATAATATAAGGTCATAAAAACAGGCTTTTAGAATTACAAAGACATTTTCTTCTATAAAAATTTGCTTTCATTTAGATTATTTCACCTACAACAGATTTTCAACACTTCTACTACTCCTCCCCCCCCACAATGGTACAAACTTCCATCAGTCCTTTTACCTTTCAAACTTAGCTTGGGTTAGATAGAGATGTGTATGCCACATCTTTATGCACTCCCACTTAAAGGTCTGTATTTGAAACTGAAGTATGAAGGCTTGCAAAGGGTTCACCCTAGCACTTCTATTACTAGGTATCAGAGAACATTATGTAAGTACAAATAATAAAAAAAAACAGGGAAAAAAAACAAAACCAAAAACCAAAAACACAACCCTAAACCCCACACAGTTCATAAATCTACTTATCTTACTGTTTAGTTTCTGTGTTAATTCTCTGGTAGTTACGTCTGAACTTCAACTGAAGCTTTTCCCCCCATACACAACTAGGGGACTCTTAATTGCCTACCTTTTAATATACTCTCTGACATCTAATGAGATCCACAATTAGGGTGTTTGCTCCATTCAGACTGTCCGATTTGTACCAAGGTGTGAACTCATGCTGAAGCTATTCCTTCAACATGGATATCAAACATCCCCTACTAAGATATTCGAGACTTCTATCTCCTCATCCAATTTAGTTCTATTAAAAAGTTACTGTCTCGTTCAGGAACAGGAAAACAGTGATGACTTACAGCGAGGGTTAGGAACAAGTAAGCCTTTTTACACCTACTGGTAGGCAAAAGGAGCAGCTTAAGAAAGACAAAGCGAAGTGTACAAAAACAAACCTTATAAAATCAAAGGATGCCTGCTAAGTAGGTGGTGTACGATAGTCTTAAGACAGAAGAATTCTATTTTATATTTGAAGTATCCACTTTCCAGGAATTCCTGTATAAACAACATCGTATGTGATGGCATTTGTTTTTAGAGACAGAACTAAAGTTTTTCAACAACTTGCACTGACTACTTTTCTAAATTGTTTCAGCTTTGCTTCACCAACATAGTTTGATGGCTTAAGGATACTAGCACTCAGAATAAGAGACTGATACTTTTTAATGCCACCCTGCAGCTATTTCCTCTGGAACAGTTACCACCACATGGCTGCTGCCACTTACATGCAGATATACCAAAAAAGAAACTACAGCGCAGCAAGCTCTGTATTACACAAAGCAACACAACAAAAAGAAATATTTTTGGTTTGAGAATTATTTGTGGTGGAGAATTATTGATATCTACTTCAAAATTAGTCAATATTGTCCTGAACCTATATTGGCTGACTTTTTACTCACTGAAAAAGAAAAACATCTCAACTTCTCTACAACAGAGACACATTTTTCTTTGTAGAAACCAATAGGTCTTTGGTGGTGCTTGATTTACCCTCATTATTTTCTAACATTTCATTTCATAGTTTTGCAATCAATTAAAAAAAAATCTTTATGTTAGCGTAAAACTTAATACTTTAATATTTAAAGCTGCTATTCTATTTCTCTTGTCCCCTTCAGTAACAGCAATTTGAACACCCACAGAAATCCTTTGCTCAAAATATCCTCACTCATTATGGAGTTGGACATTTTTTACCAAATCTCTCCCTTCCTCAGAGCCCACCTAAACATTTAGTAACAATTTTACTTCTTCCCAGACAATTAGTTCTTATACTATTATTTCCCATTTCTTCATATTCTTCAACTACCTTTCAACTATGCAGCATGTTCATCAACCTCTCCATCACATAACACAAGCCTACACAATGGTGAAGAGCTAAATCTAACATTTCAAACTAGCAAGGGCCCTTTCTTTCCTTCACAAGCCTAATTCTTCTTCACATCTGACACTACCTCTTTAAAATGTTACATTTTCAGTCTAGGTCATTGTACCCACAGTAGCAGAACTGGTCTCATTTTAAGAACCTCTCTTTAGCATTAAATTCCTTCTGCCTTCCTGCACAAAACGGATGAAACTGCCTCTCTCTTAATGGCTTACACTGCTGTAACATTTGAGGACTTCACAACTTTTGCAGATGCTTTAGTGCCTGAGTTTGCACAGAATTTATCTGTAATTCAGCTTAATATGTTGTTTCTTTTGTACAGGGAAACTAAAATTAATTCCCAAATATCATAAACAATAAATGTCAGTATCTGTAAATTATGCAGTAAGGTACTGTATTCCATTAATTAAATGAACTCTTCAAGAATGCAAACAGAAACACTAAAGAAAGAAACAAAACCACACACAAAACCCCCACCGCTAGTTTCTTCATTATAAGAATCACCTGAACATTAGGTATTGGCCTATTAAATAACAAATTTTTCGACTACTGATACTGTGGTTGTAAAAAGCACACACAAGTTTCAAAAGGATTCTCAGTGGTCTATGTACTAAGCTCTAAAGAGAAGAAGACCCCATCAGACATTTTCAGAAATTTATGGATATACTCAAAGAATTTTAAGAGAGAAAGACATGGAACATTCCATCAGTATCATAAAACTGCAAGAATTTTTAAATCATTCAAATACAAAAGCGGAAAAGCTCTTCAGTGTCAAAGCAGTAATAGCTTGGTCAAGTCAACATGTAGACAAATTCCATACAGTGAGGACACTGCTTTGCTCAAAAGCAGCTTTAATCTACACATCCAGCAAGTTCAAGAATGTTTTCAATCCCATTTGCTTAAAACAAAGATACCATTCCACAGCCAAGTAGTAAGTGCAGTTGTAGTCAATCTTACTCTCTGCATTCAGGGCAGCAGAATCACTGTTGTTTACCTACTACAGTCAAATTCTTCCAGGATTACAGATAACTAGATGGGCATTTGTTCATTCAGCAGCTGGGTAAATCAACTAAACCAGCTTTAGAAGACTGACCGATCTAAACTCTGGTGAAGCAATAGTAGCAAAGAATGCTCCATAATATTCACAAGGTCTTTATGCTTGGAAGCCAACAAGTATTAGCAAACTACTGGAAATCTATAATCATCTTTTTTTTTTTTTTTTTGCAAAGCTTCTTTATAAAGGACAATGAACTACTGAACCATCATCATCAATAAATTGAGAAGAAATCCAGTCTAGTTTGAGACATTCCTGCTCACTGCAGAGGGGAGTTAGACTACGTGACAAACCATTCTGAAATTCAAAGATAAAATGAGCATGAAAACAAAAAGTGAGAAAAATTCTACTGCCTTTATGATCAACTAACTAATGAATAACATTATTTTAAATATGAGTTGGATTATGGATGGAAACAGTGACACTTTTGAGCTTACAGTTAGAGAAGAAAGCCAGAGGACTAGGAGAAAAGCTAAAAGGAAAAATACATTCACATACCTGATATTTTTAACTCCATTTAAATAACAACATTTTTAGACAAAGCACAGACCCAGAGGTAGATACTATCTTAAAAACCAAATGTCCTTCTTACAAATAAGTAACACCAAAATAGTGGAAAACAGGGTAATCGAAGAGGACCAGTGAAGAAAGATCAGTTTTTTTATTGGGCTTAAAGGTAGGGAGAAGCATGTGGCCTTAAATTTCTGCTCTCTCATTTTCTCCATAATTATGAAAATGATTAAATGATGACTACGGTAGTGTTTCATTGTTGTAACAAAAGCAGTTGCAGGAAGGGTTATCTAAATGTCACAGTCAAAATAATTCCAAGTGTAAAATTTAATCAGCAAGCCACTGCAAGCATCCATTCATCAGCAATGAAGAATTTAATCATAGATAATTCTGGTGTGTCATATTTATTCAGTGATTGAGTTTTCTGAATTTGAAACTCACTGATTTTTTTCTTCATTCAGAAGGAAAATTTTCTTTTTAAAAGCGAATGTATCACATTGGTTTTATGTTGCTCTGATGAAAGATACTTATTAGTTTATTAGGAGCAACTAACATCTCATTTCTAATTTTCCCAATTTGTTTTCTCCAAAACCATCATTAACAGCTAATGGTGCTAATAAAACCACCAATGTAATAAAGAAAATACAGACTGACAAAATAGGCTTTGCGTCAGTGTGACATTCTGCTACAGGTTGCTTTGTTTGTTATTCAAAAATGAGGGAGAAGAATTACTTATCACAGATCAGAGCATTTCAAAATGAAGGTTCACATTTAT
This sequence comes from Bolborhynchus lineola, assembly GCA_025448015.1. Taxonomy (NCBI): domain Eukaryota; kingdom Metazoa; phylum Chordata; class Aves; order Psittaciformes; family Psittacidae; genus Bolborhynchus; species Bolborhynchus lineola. The sequence goes on along the minus strand of JAOEHX010009446.1, from coordinate 22,157 downwards.
GTGTTACAGTTGTACAAAAGCCCTACTGCTCAAGACCAGAGAATTTCTCTTCCACTGAAGTCATGCCTTTCCAGTTCACTTTAACCGGTTTCCCAAGAATTTAAGTTAGAATGTGCTATTAAAGTTTGTAACAAAACAAAATAGTGTAATCTTGAAGAGCTCTGGGAGGCAAATGAAGGGGGGGGGGGGGGAATGAAATATGACTCGATGAACTGAACTCCAGCAACCAACAGCATAAACCAAAATACCCATTTATCATAAAAGACTGAGGAATTATTTGGCAACATTGAGTAAGGTAGCTAGGAGCAACGAAGCAGGCAGGGAAAGTATGAGATGCGACACAGACCTGGACATGACATTTACTACAATACAATACGAGGATATAAGGTCCTACTGGGTTTCCTATTGGGAAAGCGCAGCTGAGAACCTCCTTGAAAGCTGCGGCAGTTCCAGAAATCATGATGCAGATGAAAAGGGGAAGGGAAGTCTACATGGAATACTAGATGCAGATAAGCATATCCTCTTCAAGGATTCAGCATGATCTCCATGTTTCTCTTTGAAACAGTCGATAAATACAGCCATTCTGCCACAGACCTTCAGTCCCTTAAAGTTTACATCTCCAAAGAAGCGCCTACCTTCCCCTCATCTCAACAAACCGAGTGTCTCAGGCAGTTTTAGGCAGCAATTCTTAAAATTGCTTAGGTTAGACCTAAACCTTTAAGACTGCTTGAGTTCAATCATTAACCTAGCACTGCCAAGTCCACCACTAAACCATGTCGCCACATACGAAGTTTGGTTCCCAAAAATATTGTCTATGAAATAAAAGATCCCCTAAAAATATCCTAAAAAGTGATAAGCTGTAAGTATAAAGAATGACAATACCAGCCCTGCTTCGCATCTGCTCTGTATTTACTGTCTCAGATAGAAGAAGTAAGAGAATTGCAAAACACCTTAGTTACAAGCACTGTTTAGATATTATTCCATACCAAAGTATCTTTTGGCAGTTAAAGGTATTTTCAATTTCTTCCAATAATTTTGAAGAATAAAATGTTTCTGATGGCTTTCACCTTCACATGTTTCCCTCCACACCCTGTTTAATTTTCTGGTATCTCAAATTGAATGAAAAAGAATTACTAATACCTTCAAATTCTATCAAAGTCCCTTTGAAATTAACTTCACCAGAACTAGCAGACATTAGCAACCTACTTCCTTGGTGGTTTGAGGCTTAGATACTGCTTACACTTACTGACATTAATCATGATAGTTGATAGTTTTGAACTCTTCTGCTAACTATCCTTTACTAAAAAGTCTCTTCCATCTCCCTGTGATTTTATAGATTATGCTGGTTGATTACATCGCTCAATTACCCTATAAAAACATTTATCAAAGGTGCCTCAAACTAAATACGACAGGTGAACTGATGTTCTTACCATTTTAAACTCATGAGTAAACACAAAGCTAGTACCTAATTTTCAAAATAGATAGATATATTTATCGAGGAAGCATAAGGTTTCTCCTACATGCACCTGAAGGTACTTCAGCTTTAAGGATAAGAAAGACTTGAATTTCAGAGCAAGTAACAGACCAATATACATGTGGGAAAAAAATTTCCATAAACCAAAAAAAACCACCCATGTGGTTTAAAATGGTTCCATATTCAGAACCTAAATTAGTTTGCCTTTTATAGTTTTGCACAGTAACTGTATCAATGCCAGATAACTCACATCCGGATTTGCATGTGATTACTACTGCTGCCATATAAAAAGCAATGAATCATTCATATCTGTTCTGAAGATACATATTTTCAAATTTATCTGCATACACAATGATAGTTTATTTCTAGACTGTAGGAGAACAACCACACATCTAATATCCCCATTACGCCCGCGTTGTTATTGTTGTCATTATACTCTCTCCACACATATACCCTACAAAGAAACTACTAAACAAAAACATATTCTACTTTCTGCTAAGGAAGATGTGGCAAAAGTCGTCTTCGATACAGACACTCTTAGCAACAGCAATACTGGATGATTTTTTCCCCTTCCCAGGTAATATAATCCAGACTATGCTCACCTGACAGAAAACAATGCAGTGTTAACAAGCACTTTATGGAGACACAAATTAACTTGGTCAGCTCTGTTACTAGTAAAATATTATTCCAATCTAATAGATCTTTGTTAACACAGTATAATGTTTCTTTCTAGGTTTTTTTGGATTAACAGCCATTCTTGAGTTAGAAAGGAAAACTAGCTGAGTATATATTAATTTTCAATGAAAGCAAAGTTATCTGATAATAAATGACCCATTAGCTTGCTCATAATTCTGTCAGAGTTATTACAGTCTTTTGGTTCTGAATGACTGTAATTTACTATAATTGGTTTGCAGGACAAGAGATAAATTTGACTTGCTCAATTGCAGATTCACTAAAATAATTTTGAACGTTGAAATTATTTCAGAACATAGCAGTCATGACAAAAATCTAACAGAAACAAAGAATATTAATGGAAAATATGTTCCAGTTTGATTTTTAAAAGCAGATTTATTACACTGTGCCTCAAAGTTTAGTCCTAATGTTGTATAGATTTTGTCTTGTACATAAATCTTCCCAGAATCAATCTTTACACTGATCTTTAAAAGGAAATGGTGGCTGAGAAAAGATATACCTCAGTTCTACACAGGCTGCATGTATATGAGGCTCAGCTGAACATTTAACCTTTCTCTCAAATACTTACTTTCAGGCACTAAAATATTAATACAACACAGGAAATTGAGAAAGTTGAAGCTTGCATGGAAACTTTAAAAAGCTATTTCTGTCCTGTCAGGCTTCAACATTTATCCAAGTTTCTATTAGTTCAGAAGTCTTCCAAACTTTTAAATTGGAATTGATTTGTTTTTCTTGTGTTTGTTGGTCCTAATGCAAACTATGAAATTACAAGAGATATGACCACAACTGTGGTGCAGAGGGTGTCTTTGGAAATCTTTTCCTTAAATTTATTCTTACCACTTAAAAAAAAACCCCAACAAACAAACATCAACCACATTACACTGTTATTTTTAAGTGCAAAATGTGGTAACATCTTTGGTGCCTTGTCCATGCTTCTCTTCACTTGCTATTCAAAAAGGAAAAGCAGCATAGTCTCAATGTTTATCCTTCAGAATCACAATGCACTTCACTTTCACTTTTTGCGCTCTAATTGCTCCTAATATAACACAAATCAAAATGCTATCACGCACTTAATTATAGCAGCCTTTTTCTTCTGTGGAGTACCAACAGTCCTGGACTTGACTGGTTATTAGATGTTTTCTCCTGTGTTGCACTCTCAACAACGCGCCCTGATCTCAAAACCTTTGGTAGGAACAGGCGAATGTACACAGTGGCAAGCTCACTCCTTTACAGGTGGAACAACAGAGAGGATAAAACTATGTTTCAAAAAAAGAATAGCAAATATAATTCATAATGGTTGATTTCAGCTAAAAGGTCTTGGTAAGTCTTAAATTTCTTTTCCCCCACTCATACTCTAAAGCTGAACCAGCCAAAGATGCATATTTAAATGACAGTTTTCTTCCAGCAGCTGAGCACCTTCAAAATAACAAGGTACCAAATTATTTCTGCATTAGAAATAACTAACTAGAAAATGAACCCTCAGCCTGGAAAAGACATGATGGGCTGAGGGAGAAAACTGTATTATTTTAACATAAAGAATTAATAATAAACTTGCTCTCTCCCCATGAAAAGCTAGGTTGTGTAAAATCAGCACAGCTTTAAATGAGAAGTCATTTGACAGCTATGAAATGGCAAACATTTCCTCTCTGGGAGAAGTCTGCAGAAGAACTATAATAAAAATCAGAGCCTACAATACATGTGCCACTGAGGAAAATGGCACACATCTCCTATCTCGCCAGGAACTGCATCAACGACTGTAGCATCAATGAGTATTCAGATGTTTGAAACCTCCAGGTGGAAGCACTTTTGCGGGCACAGGACTGCTGATGCCCTGCGCCACCAACTTCACAGGCGCCACAGGGGCTTGTACATGTCATTATTTTGCTCAGAATTTCTCGCTACCTGAACTTAGCTGGACCAACTAGGCTAAAAATAAAGTTAAATTGCAAGAAATCTTTGAGAAGTCATTTGTATACAAATTTCTCAGTAAAGGCACAAAACATTTCTGGTCAGTGGTAGTGGGGGTGTATGTAGTTGACAGTGTGTAAATGCATGACTGGCTCAGGAGGGGTGGGGGAGAGAGGGAGGAAATGGGGAACTCCTCAGCAACTACAGCTCCCTCTTTAGAATTCACCCCTTTTAGCAGAACACCACAGTCTTTCCCTTTACAGACTTCACTTTCCCCCAAACTTTTAACGAATGAGGCACATGGTTACTCCACTGAAATTCATTTGTCAGTACACAGCATTGGCACTTTGAAATAACACAAGTGATTCAGAAGGCAATTCTGAATTTGTCTTGAAAAAGACAAATCACTAACGCTAAAAAAAGTAATCTTTAAAAAAGGTGAAAGGTTAGCTTTGATTTTCCACTACAAAATACCAGGTTGCAAGTGCGCTATGGCTAATTGGAAGAAAACTGATTAGGAACTGGTTAACAACTCTGCTAAAGGTCATCCTTGAGAATACTCAAACCCTTAATAATTGAGCAATTACAGTACGTGTAAACACTTAAAATTTCACATGACATTTTACTGCTTTTGTTATGAATCTACTATTGTCTACCTGGAAATAAGATCTTTCAGGAAAACAGAGATTTTTCAAAAGCTTAATTTCTTGGAAAACATGAGTTCCATAAGGAGGAGAAAAGAATGGAAGACAGTGATCAAGAACATGGGGCTGATGATCCTGAGAAAGACATTACATCCCAGATCGGTTAAAAACAGTTGTCAATTTTTATAAAGAAAATAATTTAAATAATACACACCAAAAAATTCTCCAGTTTCTTTCTCCCACAAAGGGGGGAAGGTTTATTTACTTTTGCTTTTAATTATTTTAAAAAGGAAAAAGAATACAGTCACATAAAGAAGCACACAGAATGTTCCGCTAGTATTCTTTTTACAATAATGGCTTATAATCAGGCCTAATTACCCACAGTAAAAATTCTGCTTTTTAAGCTCAAATTTACAGAAAAACCCCTCAAAAAGAGCTTACATTTACACTTGTTAGGTAGAACACTAAATAGAGTGCAATCGCAATGGCAGATCTTCACAGTTTATACCATAAAAAAAGATACATTTGTACTTTGAATTCTCCACAATCCTTAAATACATATTCATATGCTCACTGAAAAGTATCTTGTCTCCTTCTCAGAATTGAGCACTTAGGTTTCTCCACCTTCATCATCAATGCAGTTATCTCAGCATTCTAGACACATTATTTTTATTAACCATTTCAGTAAGTAAGGTATACATTGTTATATCTTTCTTTACATATGGGGGAAATAAAACACCACAGCTAATATTAAAAGATATGTTTTCAGTGACATATTACGATTCCTATAACCTCATGCCCACCTGCTATCCCCCCTTCCATACTTTCCAGAGAACTTATAGTTTTCTCTGTTCATAGCAAACCTCTTTTGATTTTGGTTTTTTTTCTTTTTTTATTATGAATTCTCAACACATTTGCCATTGTGTTTAGGTGCAAATGTAATAGAATTTCTAACAAATTTCAGCTATTAAAAAAATAGTTGCTAGACAAAGTGCTTTTGTGAAGGTGAATTCAGAGAACAAACAACAGCCTGGTTAGTGATGTTAAGGTTTTCATGCACTGATGAAAGAAATAATAATTTTTTAGAAATCAGACTGGTTTAAATACAGTGCCACTTCAAGAAATAGTCCACTCTTGGTTTTCATTCCTTCACACACTGGAATATCAGTCAAGTCACAGCTAGATTTTGTTCAACCAGTATCAGGTATGGAGGATCAGAAAGGGGACTTGCTTCTCATTACTTCATGTCAGGTGTCCTGGGATCAGCAGTAGCAGTCATTTTTCTCCTTCTCAGTAGCTGGTGCAGTGCTGTGTTTTTGACTTTCAGCCTGGCAACAGCGCTGATAACACAGATGTTTTTTGTTGCTGCTCAGTAATGTTTAGTCTGACCAAGGACTTTCTGAGTCTCATACTCTACAAGGGAGGAGGGGAAGCTGGGAAGAAGCAGAGAAAGGACACCTGACCCAAACTAGCCAAAGAGGTATTCCACACCACAGCACATCATGCCGAGTATATAAACTGGTGGCAGTTACCCAGAAGGGTTAGATCGCTGCCCGGGTCAGGCTGGGTAGTGGTCAGTGGGTGGTGAGTGGCTGTATTCTTTTCCCTTGTTATTTCCCTTATCATTATTATTATTGGTGGTAGCAGCAGTGGTTTGTGTTATACCTTAGTTACTGGACTGTTGTTATCTCAACCCATGGGAGTTCCATTCTTTCGATTCTCCTCCCCATCCCTCTGGAGTGGGGGTGGGGGAAGAAGTGGGGGAGTGAGCAAATGGCTGCATGGTACTGAGTTCCCAGCTGGGTTTAAACCAAGACACAAGACTTGTAATTCATCATGGTGGCTGAGTGAGAGAGAACTAGGGTCTGGAAGACAAGGGCAAGTTTTAGCATCGGATGGGTAATTTTAAGCAGAGGCAGAAGCAAAATACTGCAGCTGGAGTGAAACTTTAGCTCTATTAGAATCAATAGAGAAACATATGCTTGTTTCAGTCGATTAGCATTTCACCAGATGTGATTCATGTAATTTTTGCAGCTGTTTTCTGTGCAGATCAAAGTACACAAAATGGACTACATTATAAAAATAGAACAATAAAAACAAATTATTCCTATCTGCTGAAGTAACAGCTAGGGCAAGGCATAAATCTAAAATAATGAAATGACGCACATGACCCAGGTATTTTCTTTAGGGTAATATATGTGGCTTTAAGTAGAAGTAATGGCAAGGAATTGGAAGAAATTATGCTGAAAGTGAGTATTACAAAATGCTTCTAAGAGTTAAACTGGGAACTGTCTTCTGGTGACTTCCCTGTTTCATACTGGGAATGAGAGAATAGTTGCTGTTATATAAAGTTGAACAAGATCAGTCCTAATCACTTTCATTTTCATGTATGCTTTCCCTCTTTTCTCACTCACTCAGCAGTTCCTCCTGGTCATAAAAGACCAGGGATCTGATGGAGTATTTTTCAGATTTTTAAGACTTTGTTGTATGCCTTCCTAGCCTACAAATTCTTTTTCTCCTACTATGATTAATTTTGTTTTCTTTCTCATCTTAAATTTAAGTCATACACCCTTTAGGATAGCAACAATTGTTTACAGGTTTTGGAGTGAGTTTCCTAGATTCCCATTCTCTCTTCCTTAGATCATAAGTTTGTATCTGGTTGTTTATTTACAGCCTTTCCTCTTTTTTTTTAAACATGTTTTCTCCCACACCCTAGGTTGGTATTTTGTTGATTATCCCATATGTCTACAGATATCAAAAAGGGAAATAGGAACTACCAATACCACTTGGTTGGGAGTACATACAAAAGAGCTGAGACATGTTTTTTTTGAGAAGCTCCCTTATCTCTTTTCAAGGCACCTTCTCTAATTCTTTTTGGGAGCTTTCCTCAGTCCAGCCTTCAAACATCCTTCTATGCCCATAAAACTCATTGAAATTATCCTCTTTTGCTGCTACTTCTTATGGCAACAACCAAGGCTGACCAGCAATGTGTACTTGATCTCATTGTCCTTCATCAACCAGTAGCAATGACTAGGATTTTAAACCCCTTGCCTCATGCAAGCTGTATATTGTATTTCAACTTAGCTTCCTTTTACTCAATCTTGTAAGTCCCGCATTCCTGGACATCCTGCCTGAATGCAGCAGGCAGGAAAAGGTTGGTCTTTGCCTCTTGGTTCTAGTGGGGCAAGTTTTGGGGGTCTTTTTCCTTTCCTTTTACTTATAACAGGTGCATAATATCTTTGAAAACAATTTACAATTTCTGATGGCAAACCTCTCAAAAATGTAGTAATTTCACTGCCTAGTGGCATTCAGGCCTAACACTGTTGAAAACTGTCCTAGGTTCAGCTGTAACAGTTATTTTTCTCCTTCTTAGTAGATGGTGCAGTGCTGGTTTAGCTTTAGTCTGAGAACAATGCTGATAGCACACTAATGTTTTTAGTTGGTAGCAATGCTTACCCCTATCAAGGACTTTTCAGTCTGTCACACTTTGCCAGTGAGGAGGGGCACAAGAAGCAGGGAGGAAGTAGAGACAGGACACCTGACCCAAACTAGCCAAAGGGATATTCCACACCACAGCACGTCGTGCCCAGTATGTAGACTGGGGCAGTTACCCAGAAGGCCCAGATCACTGCTGGGGTCAGGCTGGGTATCGGTTTGTGGGTGGTATTGTGCAATTGTATTGTCCATCACTTGTGTTTACTGATCTTTCTTCCCCTTCCCTTTTTAGTTTTATGTTCTCTTCTCCTGTTATTTCCCTTATCATTATTATTATTATTAGTTGTCATAGTAATTTTGTATTATCCTTTAGTTATTGCACCGTTCTTATCTCAGCACCTGGGATTTACATTCTTTGAATTCTTCTCCCTATCCTGCTGAGAGCTGGGAGAAAGAAGGGGAGGAGTAAGTGAGTGGCTGCATGGCTCTGAGTTAGGCTTAAACCACGACAAAACCTTAGTAAATATGCAGTACAGGTAGTTGTATGAGCAGTAGAAGTAAATGATGCATTATTTTATATTTGAGCTTTGAGACTGATCTCCCTTATGGTTTCTCTGATAACAGGAAAAGGCAAACTTTCCCTAGAGTCTTTATCCTCTTCCTGGTTTCTTATTTTAATGAAATCTTTAGGAAAGTTAATATATGTAAGACTTTTCCTCGTTTGCAAATGCATTAAAATACCATGAGGGTATTGAGAGACAGACACATGTATATATTGAGATGCTATGAGTTTGTTTTCTTCAGGAAACCAAACAAAAAACAGATAGGACCAGACTAAAAAGTATATCTGATTTGTTATACACCTGGGAATATTGACCATTTAAGGCTGATACCTCCAACTTTTCTCAGTAGGAATGTATGGCAACTGCTCAGTTGACCTACAACACTCAGCAAGGCAGATATTCTGCACAATGCATGTTTGATGTTTTATTGCTCTGCACATGAGCTGTGGTCATTTTTTAGGATTTCTTGAAACTTGATACATCCCTGTCAGAATTTAGTAGATTACCACCCAAAGCAGTACTTCATCCATGCATATTGGTGAAGCTGTTTGATACAGATCAAACAGGCTTTCTCATTTCCTTAGACATAGAATATAGGACATATATAGATTTAGACATAGGACTATATGCAAAAAAATTCGTTAGTGGACTTTGAGTCACACCTGCAGTGCATGGCCAATTGTAATTTTGTGAGGGCCCTTTATATGACATTTGAAATGTAATTTATTCTTTAATAGACCATTTAACAGATACAGGGAATACAGGCTTGGGCTAAACAATGCTACTACAAGAGTTAGGGGTGACATTTTACTTTTAACTGAATTATTGAAATGGTGTATTCACCACAGTGGTCATTGTTGTGCTTTATATTACAAAGATTCCTCATACTGTTATGGCTTATTCTCAATATTGTAACACAATAACAAATACTGTTAAAATGCCTTTATTACATTTTAATGGTTTCTGTGGTGGTGGAAATCATGCTAATTCAATTATATCAATTTAGCTGAAATAGTACCACTCTGTGGCCAGGCTTTGGCTGTAGCAATCTGTGTGATTTACTTCCGTGTGATTTACTTCTGTATGGTTTACTTATGCTATGTTAATAGGAATTTTTTGTTTTGTTTGGATTTGGGTTATTTTTTGCTTTTTCCTCATAAGTTAGCACAATCTACGTGAGTTAAGTTCTTAGAGATTAAAGGTTGTCCAAAGAATCATTTGTGCCATCATTTAAAGTGAGCAGAAGTAAACTTCTTCTCCTTAAAGCTGTTGTTTTGTTTTTTTTTTTTTCCTTTTTGTAAGAAGTCCCCAAAGAATTTATTCTACAGACATCATTCATTTATAAAATTTTGCCAGCTTTTATGATTTTTATTTTGGGAAAACCAGTCTGCTTTCTTAGAAATCAGGTGTTCTGTATAAAGCAAACACTCTTTTCTCAACCCTTTTTGGCCTTTCTGAGATACGTGTCTTAAAAAAGTAGTGGGAGGGATTGTAGTTGAATTTATTTTAAGTCATATAGTGGAGATGGTCTCCCTATGTCCACGAAAGTATACCTCACACAGAGGTAATCAGTTAAACTAATCATAGCTTTTGAAACATCCTTTTGCTGAAAAGTCCATCTGTATACCTCATTAAGGTAATCACTGTAACTTTTTTATTCTACAACTTAGTCTGACAAATAATACTAACACAATTTTTGAAGAGCATCGATATTTTCCTCAAACCACGGGAAAGTAACATTTGAAGCAGCAATGTACTAATATAGGAAGAAAAAGAGAGTTATGCCTCCATGAATCATCATGATAACATTAGGAGTTGCCCCCATTTGTGCTGATACTTCATTCCTCTCATTATGTAGTATTACCTGAATGTACCCTGTTCTGGAAGTAAATTCCAATAAAGCTCATTTGGGGATATAAGAGGATATCATTCCATGACAGCTTTGCAGTTTGTTTCCTTTGTGCCAACCACTATTTAAAATTACTTAACATGTGTAAACATGTTGACAGTATAAAATCTGTTTATGACATTTAGACATTGTTTCCTATTTTTGTCTATCATCTTTAAAAAAAGAACTAAGGGGTAGTCATCTACATTTTTAAAGTAGGTAGTTTGAAAGCCTGTGGAGCCTCACTTTTGACTTAGGTGTTTAGTGGTGGTGGCTTTCGGAGGTATTACTAAACAAGTCGTACCTACACGGTAGGTAGCGTGACAAGTAGTCACTACACAGTGACTTCAGCAGTTGCTCATTCTGCTGCCAAACACAAGAGGTGGCATTGACACATATTCACTTACAAAAAATGGTGTTTATTGGAACCTAAATCAGTGGAGTTATTTCACAGAATAGAATTCCAGGATGGTTTGGGTTGGAAGAGACCCTGAAAGATCATCTAGTCCAACTGCATGCAACTTGGCCTTGAACACTTCCAGGGATGGGGCATCCATAAGCTTCTCTGGGCAACTTGTTCCAGTGTCAAATTTCAAGCTACAACAGTGGGCTATCCAATTCACTCAGCTGTTTCTGAAAAGAAAGCTGAGCAGTTTGATTGATTATAGGATTAGAATTTATTTTCCACAAATACTTCATGGATGCCAGCACTCAGCACACATCAGCCAATACCTCTAAAAGGGAGAATTTGCTGGACAGTTAATGGCAACTGTGTATGTAAGAAAACTGAACTGCAGCCTACAGATTTTACCCCTTTAAAATATAGTGCAGTAACATTAGTGCAATTTTACAAGACTTGTGCTTTCTGAACTGTATCACTAAAAAAAGTAAAACTTCACATTTTATTTCTTCACTTAAAAGCATTTTAAAGGTGACATCTCCACCATTTTTTTTTTTTTTTTGCTGTAAATAGGGACCAATTTGAGTAATGACTTTATAAAACCATGTGAAATAATCATAATATTTCTGTATATCTGTAAGAAACAGACAAGTAGCAGAATCGCACAGTAGCGTGTTCGAGATCATGTTTAAAGCTGTGAAATTAGATCAGATCTCTCCTCAGAAATTCTCCTTTTCATGAGTTTCTAACTAGGCCATATTCTTTGTTTAGAGATAAACCTTGAGACGTATGTTCTTTTTATTACTGCCTTTTAGTATTTTGGAAGTGTGCTTTCAGTTGAAAAATTGCTTCCTTCCCAATGCACTTAAAATGACACAGAATGTGAATATTCAGGGGGCTTGTTTTTTGGGTGTTTCTGTGGGTTTGTGGGGTTT